>JBBMKE010000009.1:10018333-10030242 GCA_037834125.1 Lippia alba | reverse complement strand
GATTTTCGAAAGAGAGCGACTTCAAGATTATGAACGTGATTGTGCGTTGTTTTCATTTATATGGAAGTAGATTTTGAATGGCTTACTATTCCGTACCAGTTTTGTCTCTTTTAAGAACTAGTAGTATATGAATGACTTACTAATCCCTACCAATTTTTGTCTCTTTTAAGAACCGCAAAGTGCACATTTCTTAGTAGATTGTTGATATTCTTGAATTCATAGGGCGTATAGCTTATTTTCTCGTAACATGTGAATTTGGCAGGCTTATGATCAGCACTTGAATATGATTCTGGGTGATGTAGAGGAGATTGTTACCACCATGGAGATCGATGATGAAACATACGAGGAAATCGTCAGGGTATGTTTATTAGTCATGAAAATTTTGTACTATTCCTGAGTTTTTCAAAATATCATATGCAAGCATGTGGAGGAGTCGGTCATGAAGCGGCAACTATTTTTTGCTTATGTTATGGCTCGATTCACTGGTTTATTTAGTAATTTCACCTACTTATTTTTAACTTTCTATGTATCTATCTCATTTAGAGTGTTTCTTGGCTGTGAATGCAGACTACAAGGCGTACTGTACCGTTTTTATTTGTGAGAGGTGACGGTGTCATATTGGTCTCTCCTCCGCTGAGAACAGCCTGACAGGGTCGGGTTTTTAATGACCTAAACAGATGGTTATCTTCTGCAATCCTGCATTCACTGTATTCTCTTATGTACCTCTTTTGAAATTCTGTTTGAACTCGCTGATTTTGCCATGTACTTCCATTAGTAATTATCATTGAATTATGGTGTTTTTAACTTCCTTGATCCATTTGATTTTGACAATAATCTGTTTGTTGAACTGCCATCATACCTCACAAGTCATTATGAGCAGATCTTTAACAGGAAATTTGAAGCATACTAATTGAAAACAGAGCAGAGCATATGTTTTCCTTCCTTTGTCTTGAGATATAGATTAACATATCAACTACACAGCAAAATGCCAATCCAAAAAGACACCATACTGAAACATGACAAAAATTTCAAGGAAACACTCGTAACACGTAGTAATACAGGGTCGTTCTCTTAACCGAAAAACAAAAAAGATTAAAACGAAAAAGAATATGAATTACTAAATACAACAATTCCACAAAAGTAGAGGGAAAAATATCGAGATAAATACACATTCATCTACGTCTTTGCCTTGAGAAACTCGGTGACTGCGAACCTCTAAAGCTTCTACTCGGAGAATCCATCGACCCCCTAAAGGATGCATATGCTACTTTAGCCGATTCAGGAACAGAGTCCAATGGAATTGTCTCAACAAAGCATGCCGTATTGATCCTTGTCCTTTCTAGCTCGGATTGAAGTAGTTCCGAACTGTACTGCTGTGCAAGAGCCTAACAAGAACAAAAAACATGTAAGGCAAAAAACAGAGGAGGCTTAATAACTCGAAAAATGCAATAGATGGGAGTCGGGAGTAAAGTATGGAAGGGAATGGGTAAAAGATTAATGTTTCTTACAATAAGGTCGTCGGGTGATACAGATGAGCCTGATTGCCTGTCATCTGCAAGCACGTCATCACTTCCACGTGTGGGTCGGCGCTGGTGACTTGGAGTCTCTACAGATTCTGTAACGGTTTCTATAGCCTTTTCTAATAGGACACCTTGTAAAGACTTGAGGGATTCTCTCGCATCGTGCGTGAAGTAAGGATTCAATATGGTCTCGAAATATTCAAGCTGCAGAATAATGAAGGGAATTAACTAGCTTTCAGAAAACTACAATTGGAAAACAGAAAGGGATACACTGGAGTTATGGTCTAATTACACAAATTCTAATTTACTTCACTGAGATTTGAGAAATTACAGAAACATCCACTATGCCATTGTTATTTTTGTTAAAAATAAAACTTTGATTAACAACTGTCAAGGGTAAAATAAGATTTCCAAAAATTCGAAATTAAGACTTATGTTCAACCACTTAAAATCTCGTGGAAGTTTGTGTAATTAGAACATAGCTCTGAGTATGTCCATGTAATTATCCCAAAAGCACTAGTTTCAACTTACCTCGAGCATTATCTGAGAAAAGCCATTTGGGTCCAACGCCCTGAGATCTTTCGATTTGTTTTCATTGAAGAGACCCAGGAATATATCTATCAAGCCTTCAACAAGAATACCTAGAGTCTTGTCCAGTAGAGGTTTACAGCCAGCAAAAACCTGCATTTACACCCATTTAATCTTCAAAAAGCGTCCCAGCAAAATGCTTATGGATTTGTAACAAAGAATGCGGTTATCAGGAATGTAAACCTATTCTGAGAAGAGGGGGAATCGTTGAAGAATTATACTAAATTCACTTAAGGTGGGAAAGTACCTCTGCATGAACGGCTACTAGAGTATGAAGCAAGTCAACAGCTGCATCTCTGACTCCCTGCAAGGATTTTGCATGAAAGTTAACGAAAACATCCAACCTGAAACTGCTGAAGTTTAAAATGGCATGAGAAACGATTCCTGACTTTGACAGCAGGTGCTGCTCCCCACTGAACTCCAGTATCCAACAAGTAATTGACTGCAGCTGATCTAATCAAGGTTGTCTGGGAAAGAAAGATTGGACGCAGATGTGGTAAGATGGAAAAGCAAAAGTAGCAGTAGGAGATTTAATGCCCAATTAGAAAGTAGTGTACTGCACTTTTAACTGAGAACTCTCACAAGACATAAAGAATAAAGGTTGCATGCATGTAAAAAAGCTTGCTGCTTGAAACGAATAGAGCATTGATAATAAATACAAGTGTATGTTTTCAGTAGAAATATTCAACCAGACGCAAGTACTGGCATACCTTTGCAAGAGTATATTGCGCAAGGACCTTCTCTTCAAGATTGGAGAAAGACACAACCAGATCTTCCATGTCGCTGTCCTCCTCCGCTTTTGCCCTGAATTGGCCAAAAATTGATGATGTAAATCATCCAGAAGATAGGATATATATTGCAGAAAGAGTTGAACATTTGGCAATAGGAGAGAAAGAGTGAAGGTTGTTTCAGTGGAATAACAGTATGTTCTGGGGAATCGTAAAGTTTCTTTAGAATACAACGTCATATAGACATACACTCATGGTTCTTCTTAACTTGAGAACCAGACGTTATAATGCACGCTGATAAATGTTAAAATAAAAGTGTTTCCTTATAAATACCTAGATTCCAGCCAAATATTTTTGAATTTGGCATACAACTCAGGGGCAAGATCATCTCTGCAATATCCAATATTACTCAGAACCATTAGCAGCTGTTGATGTGGATCAACAATACTTCCAGGAAGAGGATCACTTGATTTTTCCACTGGTTCGTGAGAATATCCATTTTGGAAATGCGGACTTCCAATGTTTGACCTATTCTGAGCAAGGTCTAAGCCAATGTTCTCCAAATAACCTGTTATTGGACCACAAAATCATAAAATTTCTAGAGCTTCATTATTATTATATTTTATCTATTGGAACCAAAACAACAGCTTTCAGTCACAACTTAATACAAAAATAGTTCAAAACAAACAAAAGCAGAAAACTCAACGTCCGTACCAGCAAAATCCAGTAAACAGTTCAGAAAAGCAAGTCTAACTGATTCTTGAATTTCTTGAAGCTGTGAAAAAAAGTCTTCTGACTTTGCTGATTCACTTTGCAGAGAATGAAGCATCCTGGAAAAACGATCAAACTGTAAAATGATGCAAAGAAATGATCCTATCTTATCAACACATTCCAGGAGACATACAACCCCACTTTCTTCAGTTATTAAACCATACCAGTGGTTTTGTCCTTATTCTTTCTAGGATGAAGAGCAGTTAGCACACAACACAGTACTAGGAATGCAAAAGCACCACATTAGATCAGCAAATTCCATGTCTATATCACATTTTTTCTACGCTTGACCTTGATGACATGCCTAAAACTTATTTCTTCCGGCTTTATCAGCAGATTATCATTACTCTCTGGCAAGGCATGTTGGATGGAACAAATTCTAATGCAAAAATAACAAAGACAAAGAACTTAGGAACTCACACATTGATTTGATCCATTGCTGAGATCATAATTGCACGGAATGCAAGAGGCAACGACGAGATTGAATACAGGGACTTGTTTCTTTCTAAAATAGAAACCGGAACCCAAGATTCGTCTCTTGATATCTCTTCCGTTGAAGTCCTCATCCATGAACAAAGCCTAATTATGTAGATTTTTGAAATCTCAAATTCAAGTGTTCTCAATACAGTGACTGCCATAAAAAAAGGGCACACTCAAGATCGTTTCAAGTAAGGTAACTCCAGAGAAGGAAAAAGAGGAAACATGATTTTGTTTCCCCTCATACAGTCTTGAAACAAATTGTACCAGCTATCAGAGGTGCCGACTCTTTTGCTTCAAAAGCTTTGGTTGCCCTGGAAATCTCCTTTACAGCATCATTCATGTAAGGACTGAGGATATTGGATTCTTCAAGATCACGGAATGTGCTGAGGACCTGTATAAGGAATTTATACATAGCAAATGGAAAAAATAGTCATGTTTTTCACCTAAAGCCAGCCTGCAGAACAATGCAAAACTTCCAAGTGCATTCAAACTCAAACGAATCCGTCCAGACAGAATATTCATGAAACATAATAGGCTCACCAGCTCTCGTTCATAACCAAGATACTGGGGAGCCATATTCTTATTGAGCTCTGTTACCTTAGATTCATATGCTGACAGTGTATTGCGTATCATCCCAGCAACTTCATCAAGCGATACTCCCACTTTATCTTCAGCTTTATTCACAGAACTAATTGTGCTTGCATCAGCAGACACTTGGGAAGACTGGATAAGGAAAAATGCACAAGAAAATAAGTAAAAAAACCATAAAGTTGATTCAGATTGGAAATAAAAATCAATCTCCTAGATTAATCAAGTAATGATCATCAATAGAAAAAAAAAAATCATAAATCAAATGAAACTAAAATAAAAATAGTAGTTGAATAAAAGAACAAAACATTAGTTTCCTTAGTGAACCCATTTTATTTACAGAAATAGAACTCAGGGAGATAGCTAAGAAAAAAGAAATCAGGACCCCAAAGGAAGTGGCGCCGGTCGAATGCATGTCATTAAAAATAGCAGGCTCATCCCAAAGGGAAACCCTGTAACTTGATAAACTTAAGCAATCCCTAATTGACAGTATACCTTCGCAAATTTCCCACTGGAAACTGAAAGTGCTACTTTCCAGAAGACAGGTACATGATGAACTAGTACAGCAGTTAACTTGCGAATATATCTACCCCGAAGAGCATCAAGTTCTTCACTACTCATTTCTGCTGGGAGTATATCTCCACCTAGAGAGTAATCCAAAGCTGACTGATAATTGAAAAGGAAACATGATAAGATTTATTGATCGGATGACAACCAAATGAAGACAAATTCCGTAATAATTGGATATCAACCACTTACAGATTGATTAACATCCTGCTGAATTTGCCTCCACTTTGCATCAGAAAGTGCTTTTTCACGAAGCTCATTCTGCAAATTCTCCATCCGCGTTTCATGATCTATCGTGCATTTCTCAAGCAACCCTCTTATTTTGCGATTCTGTTGCATATTCAACACCAAATTCAACAAAATAACTGCTGAGTCATATTTAAGATACTTCCCATTGGACAGTCAAACAACTTGGAGATTAGGAACACAGAAACCTACAAAGATCTCATGTTCTTAACACATATAGAAAGAATTTTGGTTATTTGAGGAAAAGAAATACTGAAAAAACATCAAATAAAGAATCTTGGCAGTGATAGATAATATAAATAAAATGCAGTAGATCAGAAAAGTTGATGGTTGACAATAACAATTGGTTGTCACAATGTATATATCCCACCTGTATATTCAAGTAATGTTTTATGGGATCTGACTCAGGTTCAAGCTCCAGTAAAAGCCGCACAGTATTTTCGAGCTACATTAAAGAAGCAAATAACGGTTAAGCTATCAGCAAGAGTTACACGTGCAAAATAGTACAATCAATGCTTAACCAAATGCTGGATAACACAAACAATCATTTCTTTTTTTTTTTAATCAAATTATATAGATTAGACCTCAAAGCAATCTCTATTATCAACAAACAGCTCCGCTACTGCATGTGAATTTGCTTTGGGTTCTATTTTTGTCTAATACAAGGAATAAACGGATTAGTTGCATCATCTCCCACAAGTTTACATGGAACAACATAATGCAAGACTTTACTCTTTTCACAGGGCTAACCTACATCCATTAGAGATAACTTTGTTTGTGATTTTCCCCACTGTTTGATAAAACTAGAGAAAAAATATCAAAATAATTGAGAAAAACACCAGATAGCTCGCAACTTAAAATTCGAATCCACCTCGGACAAGTCACATACACACCATTCATACATCACAAAAGATATAAGGATTTATCGCATGCATTAGCTTACCAGTAAAGTAATTCAGGAAATTCAAATGATTAAGCTTACATTGCTTAGATCAACATTTGGATCTTCCATGGTCTTGTAGAGCATGCCTTTGAACTCCTGCATTACCTTTTCAACCTCCTCGAGAACACGTTTAAGAATTCCCACCTGAAATTGAAAAAAAAAATCACTCAAAGCGGTAACCAAATTAATCAATTTAAGATACTTATTTCTTTTGCATTAAAAAGGTAACCATACATGAGAAGGTAGGACAATGGACTTTGCTTTCCGGTACTCTCTTACTGCCAAGTCATATTCACCCTTACTAATGTTTCCACGAATTGCACTGGGCAAGTTGAATAGTGTTCGAAACCTCTGAAGCATTCCTTGGACGGACCTGATCTTCTCCGCTTGTGCCTTGTAAAGTGTTGTTGGTTCAATTAGAACTATTAAAGGATAACCTACAATTATTCCATTTCATATTAATGAGTCAATCCAGGATTTGGATCCTACCTACCTGTCTCTCGAATAGAGGTCCAAAGGCACGATTAGAAAGCGAACTGACTCCTTGGATACATTTAAACAAGTGACCAGTTCCTGAACCTTCAGGATCTTCCTCAATTCGCTTCAACTTTGACTCAATATCTGCCCAAACAAAAAGAATAATTAGAAACTGATGATTCAAAGAGAACCATCAAATTATGTCCTATTATGAGAACTGACCATCAATAGTGGTTTTGCAGGAAACGAAGCAATCAAAGTTCTCCTTGACCAACTGCTTTTTCTGTTGGGTACGTCCTTGAAGATCATTCTTTAATGAAAGAGCGCCAGATTCCAATTCTGCAGCACTAGTATCGAGGTGCACTCGAGATATAAAGAGTTTTGCATCAAACTTCTCTGAGTAATAGTTCAACTTTTCTGCAAAACCATAAACAAAGCTGCCATTTAAAACGAGTAAAACATCTTCCCTTGCAATTTAAACCAAATGTATGGTGACTCAAGGATGCAAGTTGAAAGATCTTTTAGTTTTTCTGTAATACCACATAAAAAATGCCTGCAATCAAGTAATACCGACCAATGTCTGTGTCATTTAACCGAGGGGAAACTCTTTCCTCCCTTCACTTTTAAGTTTTTGAAATAATATAAGCATCCAGTGAGAGGCAATATAATGAGTCCTATAAATAAGTATCCAGCAATCATGTCCCATATCGTCAGTAATCTATGCAAAAGCAGACGACCCGATACAAGGGTACAAGCAAGAAGATCATGAATAATTAAAAGGACAAATTACAACCCCATATCTACGAGTCAAGTCAGAGAAATATGCTGGTCTAAACCAATCCACAACCAGCTATTATACAATAAGTAAATAACTGGTGAATAGATTAGAAGTCTTAGTCAGAGTTCCGTGGCTCTTTTCTTGTAGTGGATTTACAGTGAAAGAGAAATGAAATATCTTTCAAGAAGACATCTCAATACGTACTTGTTCATTAACTAGATGGAGAAGATCATTTGCTTCTCACACAATTAAAGAACTCTCAACAAACAGTAACGCAAATACCTCGAGAGTTTGGATCAAGAGGTTCCACTTCGATGGATGAAGGAACATTGGCAACATTATGGCTGATCAACCTAAACGTCTTGTGGTTAATTAACCTGTCCAATAAGAACTTAACGTTAGTGAATGATCAGTATAGCAGAATATAAGTGGAAAAACAACTCAGATATGTAATTCTACCCCAGTCCAAGAGGATCAACAAACTCCATGCCTCGGGGAAGCGACTGTATACTAGTTAGTCCTTTTGGCTTCGGTACAAACTTTTGAGGCGGAGGAGCTGCTTTTGTATCCCTCATTTCGCGGACCCTCCGAGCGAGCTGCCAAATAAAGATTGGAGTTCAATAAATAGTCAATGAACATCAGAATTACCACATAATGATTAGTAATGAACCAAGAGTAGAGCAGTTCAAACGACAACAGAGAAGAGCTTCTTATTTTTTCTGCATTCAGATTTAAAAGTCATGTAAGCAAAGCTCAGTCTAGGAATATCAGTTACTTCTTCTTTTCTTTCCATTCATTTATCCTTCGTTTGTAATTGAGGTAGAATTCAAAATAACTTAATTCATAAACTATCAACCAATAGCTCCTGAACTCTGACATGCCTAAACTTATACTTCGACTCGACTTCTTACACTGTCACATCAATACAGATGGTGAACTCATTAACGAATCTCAAAGATCCCATAAGGTCCTCAATTGCATAAAATGCAAGTCACTGATTTATGCACATAAAAAGGACTGGTCAATATGTTTCCATAATAGCAGTATTTATGAGATATAAAGATGATAATTCATGGGCTTACGAGCAGTATCAGTCCAGGAGTATACATTTCAAGACTAAACATGCCAGCATCTGACAGAAAACAAAAGACAAAAAATGGACAACAATTGAACTCAAATCTTCAATATCTTAATTAAGAAATGCTCTTCTCACTCCCATATCTCTCCAAATAACATCTGCAATCACATAATCTGAGGAATAACTAGTACCGAAAAACGTGGCCGAGCCTCCAACGTATTGTGCAGAGCCTCTAGAACAGAATAAATCAAGCTAAGACCTTCTACTCCAATTCAAACACCATAAAAACTGTATCTTCCATCAATCTCTATAAATACAAAATTCTCTCGCAACACATCCACAGACATCAAATTCAGCAAGCGCCACGCAAAATTAACAACTGAGATGACCAACCAACTTCAATAAATTACCCAATCAACACATTCCCACATAAAAACACACTGTACCTCAGCTTCATTCACGCGCTTCCATGTATTCGGCTCCTCCCCATCCCACGCCTCATCATCCCTCCCACTCGCGGCTCTATTCCTCGTCGCAACGCCGCCGCGATCGTCCTCATCACCCGACGAAATGCTCAGCATTTCCACATCGGAATCTTCGTCGTCATCCATCGACGCCTTGCTATGCTTATTCCCCCCCTTGCTGTGATGATGTGGAGCGTGCCTCCCGCCGGCGGGAGCACCGCGAGACGACGGCGGCTGCACGTAGTTGCGGACAGGCTTCGTAGTGAGCTGCGAGGGTTTATGGTAATTGACATCGCGCTGCGACTGCTCTTTCAGCGCCATCTGCAGCAGCTCATCCTCGTCCAAATCATCGCCGCTCGACATTTTTGCCCCAAAATTCGACGATTGCGTGTATAGATACAAGGTGCTTGTATGTATAGGTGCGTGAAATGTGTGAGAATTTGGGAATTGGATCTGAGTTCGTGGGGTAATTTGATCAATTTGAGAAATACAGAGGGGCTGTGAAGAAGACAATGGTAATGATCCGGTGTGCCGCGAGGAATATTGGGAATGTGCACCCGTCGGGTATGGGCGCCACGTCAGCAAGTTGAGGAAAATAGAATTTGAAGTTTCTTCTTTTTGAATTTTGATTGACAATTTTGAAGTACTAGAATTCTAGCTTTGAATTTTCTATTGAGATATTTTTTGTTAGTTATAATAATATATTTTTGAGTTTTATGAACTATGAATCTAAGTTAATTTCCTTTATAACTTGTTGTTATGGATTTTTTTATTATACTAAATGTAGCATTAAGTTCGAAACTAACCAATAGTTTAATGGCAAATATCGTCGTATTATTATTGACAAAAGGGATTAAGTATTTACATCTATAAATAGAATGGTCACGCTTTTGATTAGTATGAATAAATTGGTATTTCTTGAACTCAAGATTAAATGGTATGAAATTTAATATCATAAATTACTTGTGAAGAACATTCATTTATCATCAGTTCATAATTTATCTTGGCAAAAATTGACATTATATCATGACTTATCATTTATAGAAAAAGAAAGTTTTTTGTTTGCAAAAATAGTTCAATTTTTGACTTTTTATTTTAATATTTATTATGTATTGGAACAAGGCCAAATCATTAAGTCAGTAAAATTTTCGTCCTACTAATTATTAGACCACTAAAATGTAAAGTTATTTAGTACCAAACTACTGAGATGTAAAGTTATCTTCGTTAATGGTAGATGTCGATGCAACAACTTTATTTTAACTAGTATGATGTCGAACTGCTAAATTACGCTTAGTTAACAAAGATATCAACAAACGACAGCTTTATTTTAAAGAATAGTACGCTGTTATGAATATTAAACAGTTGGAAAACAAGAATAAAATACAAGAACATGTATAATTGTTCAGTTCTTCTCAGCAGTATATAATGCTTTGATCTGCTCAACATCTTCATAGCTACCAAGGAATATTGGGGAGCGTTCATGTATCTTCTTTGGAACCATATCAAGAGCCTGCAGTTGGATATAAAAAGTTAACCAGTTTAGCTCCAGAATCATGAATATTTACGAATCAATTTCATGTAAACATGCTTCTCAAGTAATTTCAGATATTTGTCGGCGGTCCGGACTGTTCGGTGTGTATCTGTCCGGTAGTTACCCGTAAGCGTCGAGTGAAGAATAGGGTATTTGTAAGAAATTAGATATGATGTCGACAGAATTCATCGATGAACATGCAATGTAAATTCTTCGATGGAGGGAGTCTTTTTGTAGATTTTCAAATCCCAGGGGAGGTGTATGTAACTAGACCCAAACCATAAGTTGTGTCAGCTGTAGTTATCCCATATTGAATAAGTGAAATTTCAAGAAGCCTTACCCTTTCCTTCCCCGTAAACGCTTGTCCTCCGGCTTGTTCCATCAAGAACGACATAGGGAAAACTTCGTACAAAACCCTGTTTTGTGCAGATCAATCCATCAAACTATTGTTTGCTGTAAATAGTTACAGCAAATGAAACTACTTCAAACACAAATGATCAAATCTGTGTACACTGGTTTTACCTAAGTTTTCCATTCGGGCTTTTCTTGTCAGCAGGGTACAAAAATACGCCCCCGTAGAGCAACGTACGATGAACATCAGCAACCATGCTGGAAAAAAATAAACCATAGTCCATATCACAACAAATAAACATGGTAAAAGAAGCTCATGATCTAGTATTCAATCTCAATTTTCTGCTGATTTTTACCTTCCAATGTATCGAAGAGATTTTGCTGGCGAACCGTCTTTCGGGAACTTGCAGTTTTCGACATACCTGATATTTTCAAATAATAATATGAAGAAGAGTTAAAATGATGCAAAAATAAAGGAATATAATGTGAGACTAGTATATTTCTTGGACATACATACTTTGCTGTAGGACCATCCCAATTCTTGGCATTTCCTTCATTGACAGAATAGATTTTGCCCTTTTTCGGAATCTATTGGCACATAAGAGAGAAAATATGAAAATTCCACATTTTCTAATTATATATAAAACTATATTTTTATATATTTTTTTAATTAAATTGAAGAAAATTGCCCTGAACATATATAATACCTTAATATCTGGATGAGTCAGTATGAACTCTCCAAGAGAAGGATCAAGAGTGAATCCATTGACTCCGCTTCCAGTGCTCAACACAAGCTGAA
>JBBMKE010000009.1:9968030-9982988 GCA_037834125.1 Lippia alba | reverse complement strand
TTTTTTTCTAATTAACGTGCTTCATCAGCAATAAATAACACATACAAATAAATTAATTAAAATAAAAACAATAAACTTATAAACTAATCAACATACAACATTATTAAATACATTAATTAAAGAAACACACACATTATTTAATAGCATGAGAAAAAAAAGCGTACCTTCATCGGTGGCAACGGCGGCAACTATCGGAGCAGGCGCGGTTGCAGCATTCGGGGCGGCGACGACGTCAGCTCCTCACAGCAACGAAGCTCTGGCAACTCTTGCGCAGGTGATTGACCGCCGTGAAATTATCGCCGGCGGTAATAGGGTGTGGGCACTGTTGACGGGAAGAAGAAAGAAAGAGGTGCTTGATGATTTTGGCGTCAAGAAATGGTCCAGATCTGGACCACTTATTTTAACAAAAATATTTTTTAATTGGAGTTGTAGATGATATCAACGACTCCATAAAGAATTATTAAAATAATATAAAATCGTAATTGTCATCTACGACTACAATTAAAATATTAAAAAAATAGAATCGTAAAGATCATCTACGACTCCGATATAAGAATTATTAAAAATTATGGAGTCGTAGAGATCATCTACAATTTGTGGTAAAATCTTCAATTCCCCTATTTAGATGGGATTTTGTGAAGATTGAATAAAAGAAATATCATTCTTGAAAAAGATTCTAAAAAGGCAAGTGTTCCTTTTTTATTTGTCTAACTGAGAATTTGGTTCTCCAGGTTCCATCCAGATATGCTATATTAAGAAATTCTTAATCGTCATATTTATAGAATTTTGTGACCTAGAATTTTTCTTAATCTAGTTATGCACGTTTCTTTCTTTTAAGTGTCATCTATGATATTCTATCCGATTTTTTACAATTCCCTACCCAATTCACTAATATCTTATCTATCATTAGACTCTAGATCACTCCGTCATAATGGGCCGAACTGATCCTCCATAATCACCTATTCGTCATATCAGAACTTAATTTTATTTACATATTGAGTTAAATTTGAAATTAGACTAAAAACACTGTCACCATTCAATTAAAGTACTTGAATATTTCACTACACAACTATTGTATATTACTTCATTAACTATGAAAATGTACGTTTTCGTAAAATACACATTTTGAGAAGTTCTTTCACAGTTTCTTTTTAAAGAAAATAGAAAGAAAAAAGAAAAGGTGGCTATTGTATATAGCTGCTAAATATTGCTACAAAAGACACATATCTAGAGTTTCTTTTTCCTTTATCTTTTTCTTTCTCTGAGGAAAAGGGTAAAGATAAATTATGACCACTCCCATTATAACTGCACTACTAAAATAAGGCTGCAAATAATTATTATATTTTCTTTTATTATATTTGAAAAAGTTGGTTGATCTTCCCTGTAGACTTCAATTAGTTGCTGACCTAACCAATCATCATATCCCCCCATTCCAACCACACAAAAACATTTGGGCGGTAGGGTTAAATTTTTTTAAAATGTACCTTGGAGTTATTTATTTAATATAAACATAATTACATTTTTATTTTAATTTAATATTATATGACTAATGCGTCATAACCTCTAATGGACCAACACTTCTAAAAATATTATTTGTCATGTCGTGTCGTGTCCGACACTTCTCACGTGAAAAATTCAAAAAAATTCGTATCAAGTTCGTGTTATTGCAGTGTCCGTATCCGTACAACATAGGTCATAACCCCATACTAACATATAACTAGATAGGGATATGCGATTTGCTCCAAGATCATAACCTCAAACGAATACGTGATTAGTTGGACAATGAGCTCAAAAGAAGAGTTTGGATAGTGAGATTTTCTTGAAAATTGAGGAGACTGTGAGTAACATGATAAACCAAAATAAGGAGTTTAAGAGGAATTAGTCGAAGTCATGGGAGGATTCTCCATAAATGAGATGTCAAAAATGACATAAAAATATAAAGAGAGAAGTGTGATTCGACGAGTACTTATCGATGAATTAATATTACAATTAGTACGACAACATGTTATTAATTGACCAAGTAGTCATACTACTAGTTTCCCACTCAAATTGACAATTACTATTAGTTTTAAGACAATATCAATAAGTGATCTTTGACTCTTAATAATGTTTTGTTTATTAATATTTCTTTTTTTATTTGGGAAATTGGAAATGTAATTGGGACTTGATCCCACGTATCGGGGGAAGCTACATTATCAAAGTATTTTATTAGAGAAAATCAACATTGTTATTGATAAAAGTATGACAAATTAATATTAATTAATAATTGTTTTATATCAAAATTAATTATTTTTTTTATTAATTAATACCCATGAAAATGAAAAATTAATATTGTTTTATCAAGGGATTAATTCCTTTTTCCAGTAAATTTTCTATATCATATTTATACATGAAAATGAAATCCTAATATTCAAGAACGAACTCATTAGTTGACATCAATATCAATTTTAAATTTACTTTAAAATAAACAATTTATGCACCTCATCTTTCAGATTCTATTATATTTTAAAAAGAATTTAATCAAATATTTTATGTTCATGTTCGACTTCTAAAACTTTCAAATTTTAGACATAAAAAGAAATTATAAAGGCTTAAATTTGTTTTCTGGGGATGAAAATTTAGGAGACGGCACAAAATCATTAAATTTGAATAAAAAATTCCATAATGGTTAATAATTCAATTAACAATTCGTAAATTCCAAAGAATCACTGAAGTGTCCTTATTTTAGAAATGGGGTATGCTCCAAAAATTTTACAACCCAGAAAGAACTATAATACTAATTTTTTTTTCTTTTTCTCAACTAATTTACTTCCTCCCACGTATTTCTGTCTGAGCTCATCAGGGACCTTTCAGTATCATGTCTTTTGGAAGTTGAGTTTATTATCTTTAAAATCAGATAATCAAAATTTAATAATCAATTGATTAAGAAGTTAAAACACTGTTAATCATGTGATAAACATGAATAAAAATGCCCTGTTTCTCTCTCTGTTCTGTTCTCTGTCTCTCTCCTACAAAAGCCAGTTTCAGAATTCAGACAAAAATTCTAGTATTCTTCTCTACTTCTTCTTTCCCTTCACTTTTTCCCATCTTTGACTCCACATTCTTGAGTTTTGTCTCCTCCTAAGCCTACGCCACCTCTTCATTTACCCTTCTTTCCAAGATTATTGTTTTCCTCCGCCGCGCCGTGGAAAAAAAAACGGCCTTTTCCGCCGCCGGAAAGTTTGAGCTTCAGGGCTTGTTCTTTTCTCCAAATGGGGTTCTCAGATCTGAGCTAAATTTACAGTCTTGGGTTTTCTTCAGCCGAATCTTTGGTGGGTTTTTCGTAATTTTGAAAGGGGAGGTGAATGGTTGTGGGTGGCATTACGGCGGAGGTGGTGGCGGTGGCATGATAATGAGCGGCGGAGGAAGGTGGCAGCGGTGGTGTTGGTTCGGTGGTGGTGAGTGTCTCACATGGAATGGCAGATCTTGTTAGCTACGGGAATTCCGACCGTGATATCGAACAGGTATGGTTGAAGTTTGGTTGATGTTTGTTTGTAGATTTAGTTCTTGGATTATAAAGGTTTGATCTTTGAGGTTGTCTGAATGTTGTTGTTTTCTTGTTTGTTGGCAATTGAAGGTTTCCTTGTGGGCTCTGATTGAGGACATTGTCGGGATTATTGTTTAAAAGTATAAAAATAAATTTATCTGGAATTTATGCATATTTTTTTTTTCAAAAATTGGTGAATGTGATAGGATTGGATGTGGAGTATGGTGGAAATTTACATTTTCTTTGTTTTTCTCTTATTTCCTTTCGTAAATTATACACAAAAATATTTATTTTTAATTCTTTCGTCATTTTTAGGGGTTTGGGGCTGAATTTGAATCTATGTTTTGCGAATAAAAGTTATTGGCATTTAATTATGATAGAGGGTGATGTTAGTTAAACTGTGTACCTTAATATTCAAAGAATTGATGTTTAGGGTTATTTCTTGTAATCCCATCTATTTATGTAGTTTTTGCTTTTCTTTGTGTTTACTCTGTTTCATCCAGATGCTTGGACTGTTAAAAGTTGAAACTTTTTGTTAGGTGCCTCTATTAGTGGTGTTAGCAATTAGCATGTTCTCTTGGAGCTGTTTTAAGCTGGGAATTTTGAAATAAATTTTACCTGTTTAATTTCAGATTATTCGGTTTTCGACATACATGTCAGTCCCCTCTCATAATTTTTTTTGTTATGGTTGATCCTTTTAATTTTGTGCAGGCATTGATTGCTCTAAAGAAGGGGGCTCAACTACTTAAATATGGGCGTAAGGGAAAGCCTAAGTTTTATCCATTCCGACTCTCCAACGTAAGATCATTGCACCATAAGCACGATAATTACGTCCATGGTGTTTCCTTTCTTTATTTACATGGTAATATCCTTTTATTTCAATTTTATAGGACGAAACAACTTTAATTTGGATATCTAGTAGCGGCGAAAGGAGTTTGAAGTTATCTTCAATTTCGAGAATCATCCCTGGACAAAGAACTGTAGGATTTCATGTGACCTTACATTATGTTGCTCATTATCAAGAATGTCCCTACTCCTAACGGTTTCTATGAACTTGTTTGTAGGCTGTTTTTCAACGATATCTTCGCCCTGATAAGGACTATTTATCTTTCTCTCTCATTTACAATAGCGGGAAGAGATCCCTCGACCTGGTTAGTGACGAGCAAGTTTGGTTTGACAATTGGCCTTTGCTTTTCCTTGTCGTTATATATATAATCAAGCTTACCTGTTTCTTATTTATTATTAGATCTGCAAAGACAAAGTTGAGGCAGAAATCTGGATTGCTGGCCTTAAGGCATTGATATCTTCTGGACAAGGCGGACGTTCAAAAATTGATGGATGGAGCGATGGCGGTCTCTATTTTGATGTGAGTTTACTATTAGTGGTCTTATTTCAATTGGAATAATAAAAGAATGTTAACTATCGGATATATGAAATGTTTTTCAGGAGGTTTCCATTTTACAGGATCTATTTTAGCTTAAATTTTTGTCCCGTTGGCTTCAAATTATTTTGCATAAGCATAAAACTTGTATTACCCGTTCGGGTCTTATAGGTACTGCACCTCGTGTAGTCTACGGATAGTTGGATGGATGACATGTGCGCATCTAAATTTAATTTCCTTTCTTAAATTCAGTGAACTTTAGAAATGAAATTCATAAGAAACAGAACATGCTCTCGATCTTGCTTTGCTGATTTATATCAACATACACCATGTAAACGTTAGCTCATGAATAGGGAATGCTTAATTAATTAACTATTTTTATGAGGAATTCATTTTTCTTAATGGAATGATTCCAGGAGGACAAAGATTTGACATCGAACAGCCCGAGCAGCAGTTCCACGAGCACAGCACGAGAACTCAGCTCTCCCAACGTCTCCGTTAGCTCAAACACAATTGCCTCTCCAAACAACTACCGCCCCGATCATGTAGCTTCAGATCAAACAACCATGCAAGTGAAAGGATCTAACTCAGATGCGTTGCGGGTAAGTGTATCAAGCGCCCCTAGCACATCCAGTCACAGTTCGGCTCAAGATGATTGCGACGCATTAGGTGACGTCTACATATGGGGAGAAGTCATATGTGACGACAAGAATTCCAACTCCAGCCCCACACGAGCCGATGTCCTTCTCCCGAGACCGTTGGAAAGCAATGTTGTGCTCGACGTGCATCATATATCTTGTGGGGTCTGTCACACCGCTCTGGTCACAAGGCAAGGCGAAGTCTTCAGCTGGGGCGAGGAATCCGGCGGCCGCCTCGGGCACGGAGCAGGAAAGGACGTCGTGCATCCCCGATTGGTTGAATCCCTATCGTTTGCGACCGTCGATTTCGTTGCATGTGGAGAGTTCCACACTTGTGCGGTCACAACAGCCGGAGAACTCTACACGTGGGGCGATGGGACCCACAATGCCGGGATTTTAGGGCACGGAACGGATGTGAGTCACTGGATCCCGAAGAGGATTGCAGGCCCACTCGACAGGCTTCAAGTGGCGATGGTTGCTTGTGGGCCTTGGCATACTGCTCTAATCACATCGGCTGGCCAGCTGTTCACATTTGGGGACGGGACCTTTGGGGTATTGGGCCATGGGAATAGGGAGAGCGTCTGGCTTCCGAGGGAGGTCCGCTCATTGTCGGGGTTGCGGACGGTGGGGGTATCATGTGGAGTGTGGCACACAGCGGCTGTGGTGGAGGTCATGGTCAACATGCAATCCAGCGCGTCTGTTTTGTTTGGGAAATTGTTTACTTGGGGGGATGGGGACAAGAATCGGCTCGGGCACGGAGATAAGGCCCCTCGCCTCGAGCCCACGTGCGTCCCTGCGCTAATTGACTATAATTTTACGAAAGTAGCGTGTGGGCATAGTTTGACAGTTGGGTTGACCACATCGGGTCGTGTCTTCACTATGGGGAGTACTGTCTACGGCCAGTTGGGAAACCCTACATGTGACGGGAAGCTACCGTGTGTGGTGGGAGACAAGCTCTCAGGTGAGCACATTGAGGAAATAGCTTGTGGAGCCTACCACGTGGCGGTTCTGACATCCAAGAATGAGGTATACACGTGGGGAAAAGGAGCCAATGGGCGGTTGGGCCACGGAGATATTGAGGACCGGAAAACACCGACTCTAGTTGAAGCCTTAAAGGATAGGCACGTTAAGTTCATCGCTTGTGGCTCAAATTACACATCAGCTATATGTCTTCACAAATGGGTTTCGGGTGCCGAGCAATCCCAGTGCAAAGCATGTAGACAAGCTTTCGGCTTCACAAGAAAAAGGCATAATTGCTACAATTGCGGGCTCGTACACTGCCACACATGCAGTTCGAGAAAAGCAATAAGAGCCGCACTGGCACCTAATCCAAACAAACCTTATCGCGTGTGCGATTCCTGTTTTGCTAAACTGAGTAAAATAGCCGAAGGCGCAGCCAGTAGCAAGAGGAATTCTGGGCCCCGTCTTTCAGGAGAAAATAAGGACCGTTTGGACAAGGCGGATTTGAGGTTGGTTAAGTCGGTTGCACCGACCAACTTTGATTTGATCAGACAGTTGGATACAAAAGCAGCCAAACAAGGAAAGAAAGGTGCTGGAGATACGTTCTCTTTGGGCCGGTCGTCTGAAGTATCAACGTCCCAATTCAGAGAAAAACCGATTCTTTCTAGCTCGAGCGTTAGTTCTAGGTCTGTCTCACCATTTTCTAGAAAACCTAGTCCTCCACGATTTGCAACCCCAGTTCCTACAACTTCTGGACTTTCATTCGCCAATAGCATTATGGATAGTCTAAGGAAGACGAATGAGATTTTGAATCAAGAAGTAAAGAAGTTGCGGGTACAGGTACTGTAGTGAAGTTGATTTTTGTTGGCATTTTACATTATTGACAAGTTTTATGGCTCTTTATATGCTAATGAACTTGATTTAGGTCGAGAGCCTCAAGAATCGATGTGAAATGCAAGAATCGGAGATCCAGAAATCTGCAAAGCAAGCTCAGGAAGCCATGGCGGTAGCTGCGGACGAATCTGCTAAATGTAAAGCGGCGAAAGAAGTTATTAAGTCCCTCACTGCACAGGTATTTTTCACTGTAGTCGAAGGTTAATCGTTGATAAATAAAAATCACTCTGTAATTACTGATAAAGGAACAAATGTTTCTGTTATTGTCTGATGTTCCAGCTGAAAGATATGGCCGAGAGATTACCTGCTGGATCATACGACCCCGAAAACCTCAAGTTGTTTTACCTACCAAATGGATTGGAATCAAACGGGAACCACTATCCGGCCACAAATGGCGCATCCCCATTGGTTGCAAATGCTGTTGAAAGCAATGAAATCAACTCCAATGGATTAGGTGAGCGTGACCTCTCTATGCTTGCTAATGGTAGTGGAAGTGTTGAGGATTTCAGGAGCAGTGTTTCTGAAGGTGTTGACACTATAAAATCTGGGGCCCAACAAGACAACGGAAGTAGCTTGAAATCAAGAAACGTGGACGTTTCAGGTAATGCCAGCCAAATAGAATCTGAATGGATTGAACAGTATGAACCTGGCGTGTATATTACACTTGTGGCCCTTCAAAATGGGACGAGAGATCTAAAACGCGTCCGCTTCAGGTAACTTCCTGACTTTTAATGATCGAAAATAACTACATTTCGCCTGTGTCATTATGTGTATGTAGTTGTTGACAAAGAAGGGGTGTATTTGTAATTTTTAGATCAAGAGGGGAAGTTTGTGTAATTTACATGGAAATTTTTTGTCCAAAAAGTTTGTGTAATCAAACTTCCTAAATTTTACTTCAGTTAAAAACTTGTCGAGATATTATACTAGTTTGTCCGAATCAGGTTTCGGACTTGGGCTAGGAATCACATAGGTAGAAGGGAGGAATGCGTAATCGACCAATTTATTAACCATTTCCTTATGTGTATGTCTTGGTGGTGCAGCCGGAGAAGGTTTGGTGAACACCAGGCGGAAACATGGTGGTCGGAGAATCGAGAAAAGGTGTATGCGAAGTACAACGTCCGAGGTTCTGACAAGACATCTGTTGCCGGCTACAACAGCCGGAGGTCCGAAGGTGCCTATTCGCCTTCGTCCCAAATTTAGGTAGAAATTAAAGAATTTTAATGTAGTTTTCTCAGAGCAGATTGAAAGAAAACCAAAATCTGATTCTTTTTGCCCTTCTCTTCTATTCAATTTTTTTGTAGTGTGTATATATTTTTGTCAATTCTTTATATTGTAGCACCAAAGTTTCTGTGCTCTGTTGGTGAACCATCTTCTCAGCAAGTAGCTTAACTCTGAACTTCTTTAATTTAAAATATATATATCATGAAAATTAATTTAGATTTTGTAACTTAAATGATCACACAAGAATTTTTTTTTCTTAGCTAACTGTCCTTTTATATAATCAGTAAATGACAGATATATCTGTAGCAGAATATGAAGTCTGAATATCTTGACTTGCATGGCTCGTACGTTATATCAAAAGTACTTTATTACTTTATATTTGATGAGGAAACTAGTCGATGTAATATAATCGTCGGTGGATGTTCTGTTTTGGTGTATAAAATGCATTTTTCTTATGCGGGAGGGGGACCCCTTTATATGTGTATCCAAAAAACTGACATATCTAACCATAACAATGCATATAATTTGATCAATCAAGATATTTTTGTGAAGACTAAAACATCTATCGTCGACTATAGTTTGTAGTGAGCTGTTTCCGTTGAAGGAAAGAACAACTGACGAAGAGATTAAAATGGCCCCACACTCGAATCCAACCTAAATATGATAACGAAGAAGTGTCGAGTAAGAAATCGTTGTACGTCCATAAAAGACCATTAATTGCATTATTTATTGCCATTGAAAATATCATGAGGTTCTGCCATCTCAACTAGTGAAAAACTATTAAGGCAACATACAACATATGCGTGACAAATTATACGGATATAATTAAAATATTATTTAGTGATACTATATCGTGTCGGATATCGTATCTAACACTTCTCACGTAAAAAATAAAAAGTCGTATCACCGTATTAGTATCGTGTCGTATTATATATGTGCCTTTGTATTCGTATCCGTGCAACATAAGTAAGAAATCAAACTGGAAAGCTAATAACATGTCAAGGGATGCATCATGATCATTATAAGTGTTCATGCAAAAACATGGAAATTAATTAATAATGGAAACTACATAAAATGAATGATGTAATCTTGCTAAGCTAAAAAATAATCTAAGATAAGTATTTAAAACCTTATGACAAAACAAAAATAGCTTAACTTATATATTGAAAATGCTCAGTATACACTCTAAATTTCTTTGTATATGTTCTTCTTTTTTCTTTTTGGTGCCATATTTGTATATGTTCTACAATCACTTACATGTGTATCAGCCTCTCTTTTACAAAAAAGTATAAAAGATTAAAAATAGTAGCCTCTCAAATGATCCTTTCTATTGCCAATCTCCATTCACGAAGAAGATGATAAAGAAGAATAAGGAACCCGAAAATATAGATAAGTACATATATATAGGGATTTGGAGTGTGTGATCCTCATGGCAGCCCCTCCCGGCCCATCGAACTGATGCCATTGTGCCTCCGCGACGGTCCTGAAGGCGGCAAATGCACCCCTTTCGGCAAAGCCCCGAAGAGGTTCCCCCGCGGTGTCTGAGTTCTTGGATTGATCTTTAGGGTTTGTGTATTCTTACCTATACTTGCATGGAAACAAGAAAATATGAGCAAAAGAAGTAGCAAAATAGGCATAACTTGAGGTCTATTTGTCATTTCAACAAAATATGAGCAAAAGAAATAGCAGAAGTAGAAAGACATATGATGATGAAGAAGGGATAAAATTTAGATCTTGAATACACATATATATGTATATGTGTGTACTATGTATTATAGAAAGAAAATAACATTTTGGGAATATGAAGCATGAAATTGTGAATGTCTACACCTAAACTGGCAAAGAATACAATGAAGTCAAGATAATGTGTGGCCTACTAGGCCCTATTTAGGTGATGATATTCAAAGGTGAGTGTTATGAACTTTAACTCCATTTGCTGGCAATGGTAGCTCCATCCATCATGGGCCACATCTTTCTTAAATAGGGCAACGATTTTTTCTCTTTAATTTTCCTATATTCCGCTCGTGCTTTTATTTCAGTAGAATCATAAGTGATGACTGATGAGTATATCGACCAATTGATGAATCCCTTTTTCTTGTTTTGATTTGCATTTGATGTTTAACCTTGCATTCTATTTTATAGTCGATGACTCTTCATTTATAAACGTTATCATCTATTCACGATTATAGTCACGTGTTCTTTAAGGTAAGATTAATCTCCCGAGGTAGCTGAAAACGCTTATTGCGGGGACCTCTTCCAACGTAGTTTTTTACATCCACAAGGTTCGAACTCAAGACCTTGCTTAAGTGAACTCAAGCCCACTTGAGCCAACTGCCCGTTGGTATTAGTGATGTATATCACTTGTATAAGATTACTGAAAAAATGCAAACAATGAAATGGGCTCAGTTAGAAATTAAATATCTTTAAAAATTTATAGAGGGTATTGAAAACTTATAAAACCAATTGATGTGAAATTACCAACACAATTGGAGCTTCTCAAACCCAACGTTCAGCCCAATATGTGAATGAGGTTAAAAACTTAATCATCGAACTGGTAATATAAAGCGAATAGACGAGTTGCTGGAGTGAGCTAGTGAACTCGTCCAAAGTCAAGAGAGCAGAGAAATTGAGGAAGTATTAGGACTCTTCATGAGATGAATTCCACGTATAGGGAAATGTCTTTTAGAATAAGAATGAATCAAAGAATCAAGTTATACGATTCAGGTACACGACTATGGTTAATCCGAACTCTTAGTTTATAAATACGACTATTGAGATATGACGATTTAAACAATTGATCTAATATCTCTTAATTAGCCTTTCTAAAAACCTATCTCACTGCAGTAAAAACTTGAGAAAAGAGGAGTTAATTTCTTGAAAGACGAGTTAATCATCTCTTAAGTTATCCATGCGAAAACAGGAGTTAAATCTCTTATTTTATCCGTGCGTTATGAACCGGAATCAACATTTGTATTATAAAATTACTGTTGATGCTGGAATTTCTCAAATGACTCATATTAAAGATCGAACTCGACTTTTTATAATAAAAATTCGATGTAGTTGGATCTTTCTCCATGTCTCTTTTTCTATTCTCCTCTGCTTATCGGGTCGGATTTCTATCTGAATCATCCAACCCGATGTCAATTGAATTAGTCAGACTCGGATTCAGTTATCGAATCATTTAACCGGATCCAGATCCAAAATTTACCAATCTGGTCCATGTCCGACCCGTTGCCAATAATTCAAAATATTGAAGCCCAAATTTTTATAAAGCCCATTGGGCCTTACACTACATCAAATCCGCCCACTGGAAAATTTTCCTACTTCGAATACAATTACAGAAGCTAATCCCAAATTCTCGATCAAAATCCCAGCTTGGAAACCCTAGCTCTGTTCAATTCAACATTCACCTATTCTCTAGATCGTACTGAAAATCTTCCGATTCGTTTCTTGAAGGTTTTAGATTTCTGTTTGTGTTGATCGCGTAGAGAGAAGGAAGGAGAAGACAAGATGGGAGAACGGAAAGTCCTGAACAAGTACTACCCGCCGGACTTCGATCCGGCGAAGATTCCGCGGCGGAGGCAGCCGAAGAACCAGCAGATGAAGGTGCGGATGATGCTTCCGATGAGTATTCGTTGCGGCACCTGCGGGAATTACATATACAAAGGTACGAAGTTCAATTCCCGTAAAGAAGATGTGGTTGGGGAAACATATTTAGGGATTCAGATATTTAGGTTTTATTTTAAGTGCACGAAGTGTTCTGCTGAGATTACGTTCAAGACGGATCCGCAGAACTCGGATTACATTGTTGAGTCGGGTGCTTCACGGAATTTCGAACCTTGGCGTGCTGAGGATGAGTTATTGGAGGAGGATCAGAAGAGGAAAAATGCCGAAGAGATGGGGGATGCTATGAAATCATTGGAGAATAGGACTCTGGATTCGAAGAGGGAAATGGATATACTCGCTACGTTGGATGAGATGAAGTCTATGAGGTCGAGGCATGCGACGGTGAGTGTCGATGCGATGCTGGAGGCGTTGCAGCGCTCGAACGAGCGGAAGGAGAGTAAGTTGGAGGAGGACGATGAAGAATTGATAAAAGCGGTGTTTAGGGGGCAGAGAGAGCCTGTTGTTGTGAAAAGGATTGATGATGATGAGGAGGATGAGGATGAGGATTTCGGTTTTTTAGCTGGTCCTTCAAAGAGGAGGAAGGTGCCGGAAGAGAATTTGTCGAATCCTACTGCTTTGTTGACGAATGGCAGTGTTGATGGTGTTTCGAATAATGTTGATAGTGGTGGTGTTCGTGGGGGATCGGATAAAGGGAAGTTTGTTTTCAAGTCCCCGTCCGTTGTGGTTTCTGTTGTCAAGAAGGCAAATGGAGATGGAAACAAGGGAAGGAAAGAGGAAGTTGAAAAGCGGGATGGACAAATAGGTGCCGTTAAGGCGGAGACGGAAAAGCCGGTCGCTAGCAGTGGCTTACAATCTTTGTGCCAATTGTATGGGAGTGATGAAGATGAGTGATGATTTACGGCTTTCGTTATGCTTGCTGCATATGTTGCGAAATTCGTCTGTGTATCTTTATACATTGTCTTTGAATTGTTATCTATATGAATCGAGTTCTTTATTATGAATGTGCTTCTTTATCCTACCGTTGATACATATATTGCGAAATTCATAAGATTGAGATAGGTATTGGTGCTCACAACTCTTTCATTTGTTCATCCTTTATAGTGCTAATTTTGGTGGTATGAAACCATTGTGAGCTATATGTTTAACTTGGCAGATCTCATGTTTGATATATGCATTGTATTTGTGTTTTCACACAGGATATGGAGATTGAGGGTTTTGAAAACTTGGATTTGCTTTGAGACTTAAACTTGAGACCAATTTTATCATCACTGATCACACTACAACTCTATTTATTCGATTTTAGCTCGAACTTGAACCTAAAAGAAGGGAAATGGGCAATATCTAATTAACTGCAAATGAACTTAAATGAAACAATTGCAAGGTATGAGGCGTGTTTCATATCGGTTGTATAGACAATTGGTGAGGATTTTGTAGATCAAATGAGTTATCTTTCCTACCAGGTTAGTCTTTCTTGAATTTTCGTGATTGGTCTACACCATTTAGTATCAGTGCCGATTCAGTGGTAGCCTAGAAAAGCTAACCTGACCAATGCGGATGTTGGCTCTCAAGGGAGGTTGATTGACATGGACCTGAACTAAGTGCAACGTATCGGACTTGTCCCACGTCGTTTGTATGGACAGGGTTTACCAAATGAGTGACAATTGGTGAAGATTTACAGATCAAATGAGCTCTCTCTCCCACCAAGATAGTCTTTTGGGAAAAGTTATCAATTTGGTCTATGACAATATTTATAAAAATATTCAAAAGAGCTGCAAATATTGACAGATACTCAAGAACTTCAATGGCCTATTAATCAGAACAATAACCAATGCTACTTAGACCAGAATTTCCCTCATCTTCCAGATGGGTAAGTCATATTGACCAGAATTCTTCAAAGGGTTCAAATCAATAAAGCCATGCAAGTCGGGGTTGGGTTGGAGAGATTGACTGGTCATCATATTGTATTCTTGGCCATCACTGGTCAAATTCTGTGATCAAAATCAGGAGCCATTAATGCTGAGCTCAGTCACCATATGGCATTAAAGATGATAACTTGTCCATTAGTTTGGAGGGCCAAACACTCATCTTGTCACCTCATTGATATTTTTTGTTTGATATCAACTCTTTAACCTCTTAACAAAGGCCACCACATAGCAAATTAGGGTGAAATTTGTGGATTTCCTTGTTGATTCATAGACATTGAAATGGACATGCCAACAAGAGAGTTTGGTGGCTTCAAATAGGGATTGAGTGACGGAGACATATTTCCTCGATTATTAAGCTGTCATGTTATGCATTGAGTTTTTATTAGAAATTGAATAAAGAATCTTGAAATTGGCAAGATCACATCTTTTAATTTGTCTTGGAAAATTAAATTAGTGGTGTATCAACTATCAAGTGGGAGATGAGATGGATTTGGGTATCATTTTCTATAGTTATTAACCTTTTTCGAAAATGAAGTTTGGGTGAGAGAGAGGCGTGGTTTATACTTTAAAGGGCAAATTACATCTAACTACCCTCAATTTAGGCCTAATTATAATTTAATCCCTATACTTTCATTTATTATAAATTAGTCCCTGACTTTTGTGTTCCGTTTGAGGTCCCTGTTTTCAGTTAGGGTTCCGTTAATTTTTTTGCAATTTTGCCCAAAATACCCCTAAGGACTATTTTGTTATATATTAAATGTTCAGGGGCCTTTTTGTTAATATTTA
>JBBMKE010000009.1:9940491-9952908 GCA_037834125.1 Lippia alba | reverse complement strand
GGAGGAATTTCAAATGCTGGAAAAGATGGCCAGACGGCATTCATTCCATTTGGTTGGGGTCCAAGAATCTGCTTGGGCCAAAATTTCGCGGCGGTTGAAGCAAAACTTGCTCTGGCGATGATTCTGCAGCACTTTTCGTTCAAACTGTCACCTTCGTATAGTCATGATCTTCACGTTGTCATAACCATGCAGCCTAAGCATGGAGCTCAAGTAGTACTGCACCAGATATAAGGTTTGTGATATATGATGGGATTAATCACAATTTGATTGTTGTGATTCATAAAATTGGCACAAAAATCCCATGGACCATGGAATCCTAGTATGCTAAGTTGAGTAATTTTCATAGTTATTTGACTCGCCCTCTTGTTACATTGATATGGCGAATTAACTTAATTTTGTACGGTGTATACGTCAAAGTTTCTTGTTTGTAGATCAAATGTGTTATTTTCTGCATTTGGTTTTCAGACGTTCTTCAAAGTGGATAGATGGACCTGATATACCAAGTTCAGTTGCCGACGTGGGACGAGATAATTAGATCTTAAAACAAGATTTAGGTTCAAATTCTAACCTTGTGAATGGAGCCACTGAACTAGCTGCAGGGTCGTCATGCGAAAAGATAAAGATAATTATAACGTAACTAAAGTAAAAAGATATATTTAGAAGTACTAATAAGTGACACGTGCGTTGCACGTATTATCCCATTTATTAATATATTTTTTGTGAAAAAGTTCAGTTTTATTAGTTTTGTTCTTGTTATTTTTGTGTATTATTATTCTTTTTTTAAATATAATTTATTATTCTTACTATATTTTAATTATTTGACATGTTTTTCATTACTCAAAATTGCAACTCTAGTATCATTCTTTATTTTGTCCGAAACTTTCATGCCATTTTTCAAACTTTGGATTTGAAAATATGTATCTCTTATTTATTTTTCCTAACATACAAGGATAATTCTTTAGTCTTTTTCCTTCTTTAATATTTTCTATAACTTAGTTTTTTCTTACTTCTTCTTGTATTAATATGTAACACTTGGTATGAATGTCAAAAGGAAAAGTTTGATAGATTTATATATTGGCCAAATTGGGGTGCAATTTGACAAATTCTTCTTTTAGTGTCTTTTGAGAATTGACTTAAACACAGAGTTCTTTGTTTTGGGTATAACTAAGAATATTTACTAATTGAAAATGTCATTGAAAGTATCACTACACACAAACATAAAAAATTACTGAAATTTAAATTAAATCTTAAATAATTAGCCAATTATTTTAATTGATGAGAAATTAATGGTATCATCTAAATCTAATCCAACAAACTATAAAAAAAATTTCAAAATATGTTCTTAATCACAAATTCTTAATAAAAGTAAAAATTTAAACTATTTCAAATATTTCAGTTGATAAGCAACAAGAAAGATGAAATAGAAGAAAAAGAAAGTAAAGGAGAAATTAATGAGTTGATGTTCCTCTAATTTCATTTAATTGAAAATTTTCTAGAATCATGGAGTCAATTGGTTGTTTCAATATGGTCCTTCTATTAAAAAGAATTTTTGATGATTGTTTCATAATGATTTTTAATTTTTAAAAATAATTATTTTTTTTATAAATGTATACCAATCTGTATTTGATACTCATATATCATATATTTCGTCTTCCTTCAAATTATAATTATTGGATAAAACAATATAAAGTTTAAAGCTATAGCTACCCCAAATAATCGACAAATTATTTCAAAGATGAAAAACTAATTGTATCATTCAAATTAAATTCAACAAACTATAGAAACTGAGAGACAAATTAAAAATTTATCTATTTTTCTATTATTATTATTATTATTATTATTGCGTCAATATCAAATTACTAAATTCATAGCATATTGATATGACCATAAAAAATACATTATAATAGCAAATACATAAATGTAAAAAAAATCTTATGAAGACAAGTACGACATCACCAACAATTACAATTGGTATACCTTTCTCTAGTATGATGAATACTTTCATTATTTTCTTTATTGTTGCTACTTGAATATTTTTAATTTATCTTGCTTTCCAAAACTAAATTTGAAAACTATAATAAATCAAAATTTTTGAAGGGGGCTTCAAAATCAATGGAGAACATAAAAAAAATGAGAGAATTCATTCAATAAATAAATAATAGTTATAATTATAAATAAAAAGAATATTGTTGAAAGAATTAAAAGGGTTGATACATAATAAAGTTGAATTTATTCAATAACAGCGGACTAAATACTTAAATTAAACTTACAAGGACTTATTGTTTATTGATTTTAGGCTAAATAATTTAAATAGTTAAGTTTGACAATTGACAATTATATGCAGAACCCAATAATTAGAACTATTTACACATACACTTCGACTTAGTTTTAAAACTTAAAAAAATTATATGTTAATCGATTTGCTGGTAGATTGCAACTCTCCTTTGTGATGCTCTAAGGATTAAAATATTTTTTTCTAGAATTTTAATGCATATTACCCGAGCCATCTCACCACTTATATCATTAACTTTATGTCTTTTGGTGGTGTCACTGACTTCAAATTCGCTTTAATCAGATTTGACAATTTCAATTGTTTAATACAACTCTTGGAAATTTCAACCAAAAAAAAAACAAATTTGTTTAATACAACACCATTCAAAAAAATTTAGTAGTATCACTATTTTCATAGTTATTGTTTGAGAAATTTTGTGTTAATGTTTTCATATTGATTAGTTTGATAAATTTCAGTCTACATATCTAAATTTAATAATACTAATAAAAATATATTAACTGTATATTTATCTAATTTTTTCATTATTAAATTAGAATTACATTATCTAAAATATCCACTTGATTAAACCTTTTAAATAATAATGAGCTATTGAGTGCTAAAGTCTACCGTCTAAAGTATGTGTATATAGAGGATACTTGAATATAACCGAGTCATGAACAATTAACTATTATAATTCAAATAAATTTGTAAATTATAAAAGTATTTCAGAACTTATAAAGATATAAGTACGAAAAATTCAAAATCATAATAATTTGTGTTGTAGTTCAATTTTATCTATCAAATATAATATAACATTTTCAAATACGATAAATAATAATTAATATATATATATATATATATATATGAATTAAGATCTATCCGTAAACGCTCCATTAAAAATATAGATGGCTAACTCGAAATAAATAAAAGATACACGACTAAATATAATTTTTTAAATTTTCTTTCATCTTCAAATTATTATGGATTATGCTCTTCACTTTTTTAATATTAATTTTCAGTGAATTTAATATCCAGGTATTACTTATAATTAGAAAATGTCAAGGCTAATTACTTTTGTTCAATAAATAATGAAGATATTTTTTTTTCAAAATTTTAGTGTGTTTTCTTTAATTTTATCTTGTTAAAGAAATTATACTCATAAAATATTTTATTAGATAATTTTTATAGGAGAATTTTTATTTCAAAAATAAGAGAAATAGTAGACTTTTGCATAAGTATTTTTCCAAATATAAGTTTAAATACTATACAAAATCCGAAAGCTTTTGGAAGAAGTTTCAAAATTAGTGAAAAATACAAAAATGGGAGTTTCATGTTATCATATAGATAAATTATTCAAATCAAGAAAAATGATAATAATTAACATAAATAAGAATATGAAGAGAGGGCAGAATTGAAATAGTTGGGACTTTAAATAGAGTTTGAATTTATTCAATAACATTCAATTGAATAATTAAATTATTAAATAGTTAAATTAAATTGATAAAGAGAAATTATGTCAATTCACAAGAAACAGTATACACACTTTGATAATAGTAGTATAGATATAGATTAATGTGGAGATGATACATTAGGGTTGTAAGTTGTAACGGTTTATTAAACTGAAAGTAATATTAGTACTTTATAAGGTCCTTCACAACTCTCAACCTTACATAATTTGTTGTATAACAAACAAGTCCTTAAACAATCTGAATCAAAAAGCATCCTCTTCATAATAATCCAGCAATTTCCAAGAACCATCTTCATGCTGCACCATCCCTTTATTCTTCTCACACCACCATGAAACTGGCACACACAATTCATCCTTCAAACAATCCATATGCTTATTAACAAGGGAAATATCCCTGTTAACTTCCAATTTAAACCCTCCCTTACTCCCTTGTGTCCCTGCAACTCCATGCAGATAAGCTTCCAAGCTATGCCAACTATTCAAATTTCCCGGGCTTTTCAGATAGCTTGATTTCTCCGTGTCGATGTTTAACTCTTTCCCGACCTCAGGATACAACAAAGGGTATGTAGGAACAATGTCTCTGATGTTTGTAACGCGTAAGAGGTAAAGGTTTTGTAAATTTAAGAAAGTTTTGCGGAATTTTTCGTCACCAACACGAGGGCTGGCGAAAACTAGGGCGGTCACGGGACATAACTTATCCGGCATGTCCCTTGGCTTGTTGTAACCATTCATAATTATGTCAACTGCATTTAGGGTTGAAACTGCTGCACCTAAGCTGTGGCCTGTTATGGTGATGCTGATCTCTTCGTTCTTGTATTCTTCTACCAATCTTCTTACCTCTGTGAGAACCTGATTCAAGAAATGCACACGTTTAATTATTTAATGATATTCCTTTCTAACATCTTAAGCTTTATTCCATATGGTATCAGAATTACCTATACAACTGCATTTCTACCTATACAAGTTGTTTTAATCTTAATTAATTACTTTGTAGACATTACAAGAACTGATTCATCCAAAGTTGAAAAACAGTGAGGTTGGATTGCACCATTTTCAAAATGTTATGAAATATTACTACCTGGTTTCTGGCACTGGTCTGATTAAACGGAGACCGGGGATCATCGGACGTGTAGATCGAATACCAGCCCAGGTGCACCTTCGGCTGATGATCTCCCCTGAAGATCTCCGGCGCAGACATCGACGAAAACTGAAAATCGTCCATCCATTCCAGGGTTCTGATGGTCCCTCTCCATGCAATCACAATATCCCTTCTCCCCAATGCAGATTTCCCTTCATCTGTGGCCACAGCAACAAATCCTATCCAATTTGATTCTCTGCTCCAAGCTTCCCTAGACCAAGATTTCATGATGAAAGCATCAGGGACTGAGGTTGATGATGTCGCGTACAAATACTTCGTCACGCAGTACTTGAAAGGATTGCCCTTTTCGATTCCGCACTGCCGGGGAGAAGATATATGGTAAACACACCAATGGGTTAATTTTCAACGGGAAATATTAATTTAAAATATTTTTTTATGGATATTTTCAACAGATTACCGATGGAAAAGAAAGTAAAGAAAAAAGGAGAACAGTAAACATTGTTATTTCGTATTATGTCACTAATACTATAGTTTTTCTTTTTCAAGTTTGAATTTTTACCTTAGAGAAGAGGATGTCCTTCGAATACCTGCTGCTGCCCGCGTATTTTGACGCCTTAACCGAGTTGAAAGTGTCGTAGGTTGCTTGTGCCATTTGCCCGTAATGGATTATATACTTACGAAGATCCAGGTCTAAAGGGTCTAACATGCCATCCCAGTTCGTTGTGCCACTTAGAACCTTCCATTTACTGGCAATATTGTCTCTAACATTTCCTTTCTTCCCATTGTTGCTAATGCTTTTCCTCTTTCTCTTAAAGCAATTCCTCATCTTACACAATTCGCACAAAGTATTGTACATTTGCACTATATACACCTCGATGGAAAGGCAAATGCCTTCGACCTGTCCTGGTCTAGAAAAAAAAAAAAAAAAAGTGAAATACCTCGATAAAAGTTTAGGGCCCCCAACCTAGGATATGATAATATAGGATGATGTGATATGAAAGCGAAAGCTAAGTATTTATGTAGCCAACATTGGATTATATATGGTTGGGTTCTTGCATCATGTGTATGGGATGATAAAGGTGGGATTGGAGAATGTTGTTATATTAGTTATACTTTGCAGCTTTTATATTCTTGGAGTTTAAGGTCAATTATCACTCAAACTCCTCCTATGAAGCTTAGTACGTTGTCCAATTGAGCGATTAGCATACATTAGCCAAACGAATTTCTTGGAAGGTGAGAAAAATGATTGCTTTGATGTTGGTGTTGCCAACTTATGAAGGCAACGTATGGGAGAACGTAGATGCTTGCCAGTTTTCAAAGATATGCGATGGAAATAATCATTGTAGAAACTTAAAGAAGATAGTTGGCGCTATAACAAGAGGTGCAATGTTCCACATAATCATTTATATTAGATGTTTTGGTATATCGATCAATTTAATTATATATTCCTTTCAAAGATATGTGATGGAAATAATCATTGTAGAAACTTAATGAAGATAGTTGGCGCTATAACAAGAGGTTCAATGTTCCACATAATCATTTATGTTAGATGTAATTTGGTATATCAATTTAATTATATATTTTGTGTTTGAGCATTTTTGACCGATTATGCAATCATCTTTAACACGTAGAGTTTCAATTCAATAGTCTAATTTCGAATCAAATCTGTATTTCAAAATAATTAACCTATAAGAAGTGAGGCAGATTGGGCCACTTAGGTGTAAAGTCCACTCTATCAATATTAACTGTATTTTCAGATACTCGAATATGAAATTTTTATTTAAGGTAGCATATCGTCGAACTGTTAAGTTACTGCATGATAATTTATTTAGAGATGTATACAAACTAAACTTAACTGAATTTTGCTCTTTTTTTTTTTGACTCGAGGTTCGGTTCGAACCTATTTTGCTCGATTCGGGCTCGTGTTTGAGTTCGACAAACCCTATTTTTTATTCAAAGTTCAGCTCATCCAATGATTCGAGTTCAGTTCGATTCGGCTCAATCTCGAGTTAGAACCCAAAATATGATTTTTTTAAAACAAATAAAAAATTAAACATTATATATATATATATATATATATATGTGTGTGTGTGTGTGTGTGTGTAATATGATTATAAAAGATCAACTCACGAACCGACTCACGAGTTACAAACAAAAATAAAAAATTTAGGATTCGGTTCGAACTTTGGCCCGATTTGACCTCGACTCAAATTTTTTGGATTCGAATTTGAATCTTAACCAACTCAACTCGGTTAACTCGCCAACGGACTAAGTTTGTGATCATTCCTATAGGCCGGACTGAGAGTGCTTTTAGAATCTAAGGGCCAAAATGTGGGCTTTGAAATTATGTCTCCGGGCCTCATTAAAACATGAAAATTCAAATTCATTAAGCTAAATAGATCTTGAAAATGAATCAAATTACAGTATAGGCCCATTGATTTGCTTCACTTCCATTCCGTCTTTAATCAGCAGAAGCCTTAAACATGGAGATGAGATCAATTGAAGACATAGCTGCAGGCCAAGACCTCACTCCACCTCTCCCACCTCTCGCCTCCGTCCTCCGCGACTCCGCCATCACCTCCCATTGCTCCGCCTGTTTCTCTGCTCTTCCGGCGCATCGGATTTCCCCAATTACCACTACTTTTTCCCCAAACTCCCCTAATGCCGCAGTTAACACTCCCACTCCCCTTTACTGTTCCCCTCGCTGCTCTTCCCTCGATTCCCCACTCCATTTCTCCTCCGCCGAGAGCCACCTCTTCTCCCTTTTCCGCCGATCACCGCCGTCTGCGTGGGATGACTCCTCCGACCTCCGCCTCTCTCTCCGACTTATCCGCAGATTCCAAGATTGCAACTTTTTCTCGAAATCTTCGGCTTCGAATGATCAAAGATTGTTTCTTGGAGGAAAAAAGTACAACCGTTTTGAAGAAACTGAGAATGGGATAATCCCAGATGATTATCTTGAGGATCAAGATGACCCTTTGGAAAATACGGGGATTTGTTGTGAAAACGAAGCTGGGTTGGAGAGAATTTTGGGTTTGATGACCAATCGTGAGAAATTAATGTTCCAAATTAGCGATTACAGGGAGAACCCGGATGAAAATTGTGCAAATTCTGAGGATTCAGATGAAAATGCGGAAACCATATTGGAGAAAATAAGAGAGGGGGCAAAAATAATGGCTATGGCGGGGAGGAATGTTGTGGAACAGAGTATAAACGCAGAGAAAGATGAAGATTTTGTATTGGAGGAGAAGGTATTATGTTTGGTTCTGACAAATGCTGTGGAGGTCCATGATAAGAATGGTTGTAGTATAGGCATTGCTGTTTATGGTACTTCATTTTCTTGGATTAATCATAGCTGCTCTCCGAATGCTTGCTACCGATTTTTGGTTGGAGATGAACGTAATGAGCAGTCATCTTTAAGGATTGCTTCAGCTTCAAAATGTGGATATGTTGATGATTTGATGATGAAAGGTGATTTACTGTGCTCAATTCTTGGATTTTTGAGTGAATTATGTTGTTTGAGGATTTGTTGTTTATCTTTCTAATTCTGAATTATGTTGTGTAGATGTTACTGGTTATGGTCCGAGAGTTGTAGTTCGAAGTATAAAAGCAGTTAGCAGAGGAGAGGAGGTCACCATTGCGTACACGGATTTATTGCAGCCTAAGGTTGGAAATGTTTTGAACTTTGATTGGATTATAATCTGAAGTTGTTTGATGTTTTCAGTTTCAATATGTTCTTTGATTTCACAATATGGAATGTTCTTGAGGTTTACTTTGGTTTGTTTTGTTCTTTTCTTTTCTTGTGTTTAGTTTGATTATAAAGCAAAACTGAGATTGTTTATATTTTGGGGGCGTTTGCAACTATATGTTCTTCTGTAGAAGCAGAAGCTAAAAGTTAGAGCAGTAAACGTAATGAGTGTGTGGAAAAAGAAAGAAAAAAGGAGCAGTGGTTTTATTATACTAAATATACTTGCATTTATTTTCGAAAATAACCTACGAGCTAGGGGCTGAAGCTATAAGTTGATCCTTCGATGCTTAGAGCTCCTATCTTCTAGCTTATTTCTACTTAAACTAAGCTGAAGTTGATTTTTCAATTCCTTCTAAAGTGCTTAAAAGTATTCAAAATCTACAGAAGTGTTTTTTATTAGAGTTTGCGATTTTGTTACATTTATTTACCCCCTTTCGTTTTATGATTTGCTTTTTCTTTGGCAGGAGATGAGAGGGGCGGAGTTGTGGTTGAAGTATAGGTTTATATGTTGCTGTAAACGTTGTAGTGCAATGCCTTCAACTTACATAGACTGCGCCCTACAAGTAAGATTTTTATTACTTTAAAAGAACCAACATTTGATAAATCTAGTCCATTCTTTTCTTACCCATTCCATTTCTCATGTAGGCCCTCTCTCAGAATACTCCACCCTCTTCAGACATTAAAGTAGATGAACTGATGCAAAGCTTTAATGATGCAATAACCGACTATCTCTCGCACAACGATCCTGTTTCATGCATCAAGAATCTGGAAAACTTGCTAGATCCGAGATCACCTCAAATGCCCAAGCTGCATCCTTTTCACTACCTTTCTATGAATGCTTACACAGCCTTAGCTTCTGCTTACAAAGTCCATGCTAGTGATCTGATGGCTACTAATCACAAGCCCGAAAGACATAAACTTGACACAAAAGCCTTTAAACTGCACACAACAAGTGCTGCATATTCCTTGTTGCTTGCGGTTGTGGCCCACCATCTTTTCACCTTCGAATCTGCCCTCGTGGCGAGTACTGCACATTTCCTGATAAACGCAGGGGAGTCTTTGCTGGATCTTTCCGGAAACTTCGTATGCAGCCCCCCGGGGTCGATTCGTTTGGATTTCTCATTCTTTTTGGGTTATAAGTGCGGCAGTTGTTGTATTGGAGATGCATTGGAATCGGAGTGTGTGGAGTCGGAGGAAACAAAGAGAATTATATACAACTGCATTGCTAGTATAGCACCGAAAGTGTGGGGTGCTGTGGTTTCTGAAAGCAGCTTCTTGAAATTAGTCGATTTTAGTTCGATTTCATCTTCAGGGAGTTCCATGATCCTGAAGGAACAAGAATGTGATGATCAAGTTAGGATGAATCTGATTCTTTTGAGCTTACATTGTTTAAGGTATGGCGCGCTCTTGTTAAGTGTATGTAATGGTTTGTCGGTTGAAATGAACTATAAAAGAACTCTTGCAATTTTGAAGGAAGTTGATTAGGTATAAATTCTTCAAATCATTTGATCCAATTCTGTATATAATTGGGAATTTATTATTTATATCTATGTTCTATATGACTATATCAAAAAATTTTCCTTCTAATTATAACATCGACTGCCAACTGCAGTGGCTAATCTAGTCGCTAAATCATGAGCATCTTGCAGGATGGAACAACTGGTAAGAGAATTTTATGTTATGATATAAGAATTTTATGTTATGTTATGTTATGATATGTATGAGATTATCCCGACAAGTTAAATCATTTTAAGTATTTCATTTACAAGAAACTCATATATAATCTTGGTAAATTCAATAAAACTTTTAAAATCACTTCTAGACCAACTATTTGGGTGAAATAAGCTAGTGGGCTAGAGTTTGGCCGTTTCTATAATTTGTCACTCTTCATGCAAAATAGTATCTATTTGTTGTGTCCATGTCTTTTATGTCATAGCCCATATTTTTAATTCTTAAATTATATGTGGCTCCGTCCCTGACTGTAATTGATCGGCGCATATTTTTTCATTTATCCAAAATCATTGTGTTGCTAACTTAATGATATGTGTGTGTAAACAAAGGAAGATCCATTTTTATGCTTCTTTCTAGAGCTACTAAATGCATGCCATTAAGTTTAAAAAAAAAAACTATTAATGTGAGTGTTTTGAGGTTCTTTTTAAGAAAGAAGCAAAGATAAGCTATCATAAAAAAGGTTTTACAAGTACCAATGAGTGATCTCGTTGATTTAAGATGCACATCATTATTAAGCTACCTTAATTTCCACAAAGGAAGAGTTGTTAAATCTAACAAACCAGTCTTTTTGTGCTCAAGGCTGTCCTCACGTTCCTTAATTATATTATATTATACTAACTAATCAACTCCCTTTGATTATGGTTCTGCACATTAAACTATGCTTCTTGAAATTTGATCCATTATTAATTTAAGAGTAATATTGCATGAAAAAATGATAAATTGTGGCTGTAGTTTAGTGGTAAGAATTCCACGTTGTGGCCGTGGAGACCTGGGCTCGAATCCCAGCAGCCACATCTAAGTTTTGAATTTTTTTTGCCAAGTCTTTTAAATATAATATTAATATATATATTAACCATTATGTTTCTCTGTTTTGTTCGAGAGGCATCTTGTATACTATATATAATTTCTTTCTAAATACAAAATACATACATATGCATATCTTAGTAATTGATCAAATTCAGGGAATCATGCTAAACTAATTTAAATTTGTGGTAACTTTTCTTTAAATTAAAAAGATAAATTCAAACTCGAATGCAAAAATTAGTATGCTCAAATACTACTGAATTCACAGCTCAAAGTCGAGTCAATCACTTACCTATAAGTTCCACCAAAATTTAGTTTGTATTTTTTTAACTCACCAAACTCAAGTTTGATATACTTAATGGATTAATTTTAGACATGCTCTCATTCTTTGACTTCGAATACATTTTACAGCAGCCACGTCTAAGTTTTGAATTTTATTTGCCAAGTCTTTTAAATATAATATTAATATATATATTAACCATTATGTTTCCCTGTTTTGTTTGAGAGGCATCTTGTATACTATATGTAACTTCTTTCTAATTACAAAATACATACATATGCATATCTTACTAATTGATCAAATTCAGGGAATCATGCTAAACTACTTTAAATTTGTGGTAACTTTTCTTTAAATTAAAAAGATAAATTCAAACTTGAACGCAAGAATTAATATGCTCAAATACTACTGAATTCATAGCTCAAACTCGAGTCAATCACTTACCTATAAGTTCCACCAAAATTTAGTTTCTATTTTTTTAACTCACCAAATTCAAGTTTGAAATATTTAATGGATTAATTTTAGACATGCTCTCATTCTTTGACTTCAAATGCATTTTACAGCATAATCTTTCCATTAGTGCAACCGGTCTCCTAATTTTTAAAACATATTACACTTAACCCCTTTTAAATGGATTAAATATGTGTAGAGTAGATTTTAGATATATTGTTATTATATATCAAATCAAATATCTAAAATGAAAAGTAGGTATACAATGGCGGTCTTGAAACTAAAATCCGATAACTAACAAAGGAGAAATCACATGTCAAAGACGATATACGATGAACGAAACTTTGCAGCGGCCAATAGAGTTAATGAAGGTATGAGTTTTATTCTCCTTAGACGAAAATGATAACAGTGACCTTAAAATTTAGATCACCTTGATGGTGTCGGAAATGGAAAAGGTAGGATCAACACCAATTCATTCTCTATTTGTGTTCGTGTGAAGGGAAGACCATCATAGGCAAAGGGAGCCTCAGGAACTGGGTTCCCAAAGAGCGTGGATTCTACCAGCTAG
>JBBMKE010000009.1:9905590-9917561 GCA_037834125.1 Lippia alba | reverse complement strand
CTCCTAAAAGTTCTTGCTGGTGTGAACACGAACTTCACTGTTACTTCCAAAGCAGCCGATGATGGAGAGTTTTCAGATCTCTACCTCTTTAAATGGACATCCCTATTAATCCCTCCTATGACTTTGTTGATCATCAACATCATCGGAGTCGTCGTTGGAATCTCGGATGCAATAAACAATGGGTACGAATCGTGGGGCCCACTTTTCGGGAAGCTTTTCTTCGCAATTTGGGTGATTGTCCATTTATACCCTTTCCTCAAAGGTTTCATGGGGAAACAAGACCGTCTCCCCACTATTATCGTGGTGTGGTCGATTCTTCTCGCTTCTATTTTCTCCCTATTGTGGGTGCGTATAAACCCATTCTTATCGAGGGATGGGATTGTGCTGGAAGTGTGTGGGTTGGATTGTGATTAGATAGACAAACGACGAAGATTTAGTTGGTCTTCGAGTTCTGTAGAAGAAATGGTCGCCGGTCCTCCAATGATGAAGATGGATCTTATTCGGAGATAAGTCTTTCGGCCGCGGGTTGGTCACCTATGGGCTCGAACGGTATAGGGGGAGGTGATCTTTGTGTGTAGATAGAAATAGCCGGGCCCGAGCACGTTTATAATGTTCTTTTTTCTGTTTTTCTGCAAAGTGTTTCGTTTATTCTTTGGTTAAGTCTGTGCCTGTGTTCTTGAAAAGGACATAAATTTGGTTCCTTTCTTGATTATTTATATTGCCCTCTCAATAAGGTCCTTTATCAGGAGTTTTTGTGGGTTCTTCAATTGATTTTCTGGTTTTTTGGCGCTCCTTGTTTTGTAGTTGTGTAATACCAGGTTTAGATGCATGAACTTTTCATTGTAATAACACATTGTTTTGTAAGAGGTTATTGTTGTTGGATAGAAATGGATTCAGCACAGTTTGAAGTGATGTCTGTTAAATGCATGCAGAAAGAATAAGCCAACAGTTTTTGATGAGAATTGTTCAATGGCAACCGGCAAGAAAGAATAAGCCAACAGTTTTTGATGGGAATTGTTCAATGGCAACCGGCAAGAAAGAATAAGCCATACATGGTTGATTCAAATGGTTAAGGATTCTTTATATAGGATAGTGACTCTGAATTTGAATCCCTTTTGATCATTTTGCGAGTGGTTGATCTAACTGGTTAAAGATTTTTTATACAAGACTAGTGACTCTGCACATACAATGTGTGTGCAAACAAATTATTAAATTAAATTTTTTATGATATTATTTAATTTATAATTATTTTTAATATAATTATAATTTTATGATGAAAAAATAAAAAATATATCAAATTAAGAAAAAAATTAAAAATAAATAAATGATATAAATACAAAAGAAAAGTATTTGAGAGTTCTATAAAATTTAAGCAGAAAACTTTACCGAAAAGTTTAAATAGAAAACTATCAAAGTAAGTGGCTATTATATTAAAAAATATTAAAAAAAATAATAATAAGAGTGCATGACACCAAATGAGTCTCTCATTTAATATATAGTATAGATGATAACTCTGGATGCGAATCCCTTTAACCATTCTAAGGAGTAAGGGGTGTGAAGGGGAAAAAAAAATGGCGTGTGTGTTTAAGGGGGGAAAAATGGCAATAAAGTATGAATATCATTGGTAATATGCTAACTTGCTAAGCTACTACCAATTCACCAATAGTTGACAAGGGTCTATTTTAGGCTAATGAACTAATGATCAATGTTCGAATATTTATGACTATTTGGGTGTTTGTGTTAAATAAAAGGAAAAAAACCTACCAATGCACCCGAGTACCTGACGCATCCTGTGGTTTGAAAAATTACACAAACTTTCTTTAATTATGGTTAGAGTAATTACGAAAGACTTCTAGTTAAAGAATTTGAATTGCACCTGGATCCAACAATTTTGATTATTTCATCTCCAAAATTTTATGACAACCATATTTTTCCCTTAACATTTACGGGACGATATTTGATTTTAAATTCATCAATACTAACATGCTTTAGAGCAAACATTCTGGTATGTTACGGTAAATTTTTACAACTTCACAGACCTCAGGGGAAGTTTTTGTAATTACGGGAAACTTCAGGAGACGCGAGTGCATTACCCTATATATCATGCATTTCTCCTTTGGACTTTATACCAATTATTTTTACTATCAAATTTATGAAAATCATATTGCAGAAAAATATTTAAATATTAGCAAATCATACATATATTTATCTTTCACGATTGTCAACAAGAGCATTTCTTATGGAATGCAACTCACTAACAGCATCAGAAATGTTCATTCTTTCTTTGGCAGTCTCTGATGAGCAAGCAACTCCAACTCCAAGAACCTTCACTACGCACTTGTTCACTTTCTGATTTTCCAGGCTGATGCAGGGGCTTTGATGACCATTTGTGGATTCCGTCTCCATTTCCACGTCGAGGAGGATTGTGGGATCTACAACGTCTGTAACTCTAGTAGGCAACGAATCTTGAACAAAGCTGTGAAGTCCAAATCCATCTCTGAACATTTCATTGGTTGGTCTTTTACCGGTGAACATCTCTTACAGGAGGATCCCGAAGCTGTATACATCGCCCTGTGTCGATGGTTCGCTTCCAGTCCCGTATTCTGCAGTGGATATAGCAAAGGTTATTGCTCGAGGTAAACAAAATAAACGTTGTTTTTAAAATAAATGCATGAATCAAAACCTTGACATATCATAATACCATGAAATTTTAGGCATTAATATTACCTGGAGCAGTGCATCCAATAGTTCCTCTAACCAGGCTGGAACCGTTCGTTTGCTGCATCGAAAAACTGTTCCCATCTCTGCAAAGAAACCTCGCTAATCCAAAATCGCCAACACGTGCAACTAAATTGTCGTCCAACAGAACATTACTCGGCTTGATATCACAATGAACAATAGGCGTCCCACACCTCACATGAAGATGAGGGGTGACTCCAGGATTATTAAGCAGTGGGGTCAAAAAATAACTTATAATAAAATAATATTTAAAAAAAAAATTTATTTTAAATATTGGTTTTACAATTATCCTTTACTTTGTTTCTTATTTTAAAACTGCACCATAATTTATTATTAATTATACGAAATACATCATTTTGAATATATGTATTTAGGGCATCATGAAAGGGTGTTGGCAATCAAAAAATGGGTGCTTGCAAATAAAAATTAATATTTTAAATTTATGACGAAAAAACAAAAGGGTGTTTACAAAACTCAATTCCATAAATTAAAGTTGTTAAAATGTATAGTAGTAAAAAAATGTGTGCATAGAAAAGTTGAGAATCACTTTTAATTTTTTATCAAATTACTAATTTACCCTAAATGTTTTTAAATCATTATGGCAATCTAATATGATTTAAATAATATATTAATGTAGATAATAATTTAAAGTTATATAAAATAACTATGCATAATAAATGAAATGCATGTGAAAAAATAGGCAACGAAAAATTTGATGTGAAACGATTTTAAAATAAATAAATTCTTAAGAATTAAAAAAACATAAAAATAAATTTATAAAAAAGATCACTCGGTATTAAGACGTTTTATCATATTTTTAATTGAGATGTTTAAGATAATGAAAATCTAATGACGTTTTATCACATTTTTAATTGAGATGTTTAAAATAATGAAAATCTGATAAATGTTAGAAAAGAAATAAAATAATAATCATATATATTATATAAACAATAGAGTTTTATAGGGATATAAAAAGCTGAGTTAAAAAATATTAATATTTTTACGAGAATATTGTTATCTAAACAGAATTTAATTAACAAGAAAAAAAGACAGTTATTTTTAAAGTTATTGTCGAAAATAAACACTTATAGCTTATCCAATGAATATTTATTTTTAAAATTTGCAAACACCATAAATAATTTTATTTTTACTTTTTTGGACTATAAAACTTTGTTAATTTACACATGACTTTTAAAATTTAAGGGGTCAATACAATTTTTTCTCTTTTTACGTGGGTCAAAACAAATATTTCTATAACAATAAATTGATTAAATGTAAAAAATATAGATATTTATAACTAATTTTCCTTGTTTAGTAATTGACCCCACTAGCAAGGCTTTGGCGTCGCCCTTGGCTACATTCAATCTCCAAACAAGGTTCAGCTTCCCAATTCGGCCCTCTTCGTGCAACCAATCATCGAGACTGCCACTACTCATGTATTCATACACCAATGCCTTGAAATCAATTCCTGAGCAAGCTGTCAGGACTCTGACAAGATTCTTATGCCGGATATTCCTCAAAGCCTCACATTCAGCCAAGAAGCTTTTCAGAGCACCGTGTTGTGAGAGATTCAGTACTTTAACAGCTACGATTCTAGTCTCATCTCCAACTCCAAGTATTCCTTTGTAAACCGATCCGTAACTCCCCAATCCTAGTAGATTTTCCTCGGAAAATCCATCTGTGGCTTGGAGGAGAGCCTGGAAGGATACATTTGGAAAAGAATTGCTATATGGATTCGTGGACTCCACCTTCTTTCCCCGTTTCAGGCACCATACCATGAAAATGGCGACGATTGTACTTATCCCGAGCAACACACCGGTTGTAGAAATCACAATCTTCCATTTTAAACTCAAGTTGGATTCTTTGCTCTGTTTAAGGTTGCATTTTGGCAGTTTCAAAACAGGTATACCCCCACATAGTTTTGGATTCCCAGTAACCGAAACTACACTCGCATTACTGAAAATCCAGTTTTGTGGTAAGTTACCGTTGAAATCATTGAAAGAGAGATTGAGAGTTACCAAGTTGATCTCCTCCAAGAATCCTGGAATCGGACCGTTGAGTTCATTGTTAGAAAGGTCTAAGATTTGAAGGCCTCTCAAAGAGCTCAGGCCCGAAGGAATATTCCCTAGAAAGGAGTTCTCCCTCATGTCAAGAAACTCCAGCCTTACGCAGCCGCCTAGAGTACTCGAAATATTACCAGAGAAGTTGTTCGAGGAAACATTGAAATACTCGAGGTATTCTTGAGGTTTCCTATTTCTAAAGGAAAAGTGTTAATGAGCTGATTTTGGGAGAGATCAATGGTCCTCAATGAAGAGATGCTGAAAACTTCTTTGTCAATCGGACCGGATAAAAGATTCCTGGAAAGATTCAGCTCTAACAGATTCTGGCAATTTGCAAGACTTGATGGTATGTTATTGCTAAGATTGTTAACAGAAAGATACAAATAAACTAAATTGCTCAGATTTCCAATAGTAGAAGGTATGCTGCCTGAAAACATGTTGTTAGAAAAATCCATGAATCTTAGACCCTGAAGATTCCCTTGTTATTCACCCTAAGATCCTGCAATTGGACAAACCTTCCTATTTCGGGTAAAATCGTGCCGGTTAATTGATTGTCAGTTAGAAACAACATGGAGAGAGTATCAGAAAGGTTCCAGAAAGAAGCCGGCAAAGGCCCTTGGAAATTGTTGTCATTCAACCCCAAAGCTGCTAAGTTGGTGGAATTCGCTAAGCTGGAAATGAAACTCAAGTCGAGGAATGAATTGCCCGACAGGGCTAAAGTTTAAAGCTTATTCAGCTTCGCAAAGCTAGGCACTTCCCATGAGAAGTTATTGTACCCGAAATGTAGATATGTTAAACCTGTGGCATTGGAAAACGAAGCAGGGATCATTCCTATCAGCAGGTTTATACCCACGCTGAAGAACTCAAGTTTCGGATAAGCCAAACTGATGTAACTAGGAAGAGAGCCCTGGAGCTGATTCGCAGCTAAGTCGAAAGTCGAAATTCTAGAAAGATTGAAGATTTCATCAGGGATGAAGCCTGAAAGCCTGTTTTCACCAAATGCCAGGAGTTCTAATCCTGTCAGGCACCCTAATGCACCGGGGATTGAACCCGAGAGATTATTGTATCCTCCGTACAGTCTCGTGAGGGATGATAAGTTTCCATAACTTGGCGGTATGGGCCCGCTAATCATGTTCCTGCTGAAAGCGAACACCTCGAGTTTGGACAGGAAACCGAGCTCCGGGGGTAGGTTTCCCGATAGTTTGTTGTTAGAGATTATGATGGATGAAAGGTTGGTGCAGTTGGATAATGATAACGGGATTTCGCTGTAGATGAGGCTGTTGGTGATGGAGAAAGTGCGGAGGCATTTGAGGCTGCCGAGTTCGAGGGGAAGGCTTCCGGTGAAGGAGTTGTTGTCTGGGTGCAAGGATTGGAGAAAACTGAGGTTTCCTATGTTGGGTGATGGGAACCCTTCAGGTTTCGGTTGGCTAGGTTTAATCCCACGACGCGTTGCACTACTAAAAAAATGCTCTATAGCAACGGATTTAGCAACGAATTTTGGCCTAATTAGCAACGGATTAGGCTTTAGCAACAAATTTAGCAACAAAAATATTTCGTTGCTATAACCCTCGTGGCTAATCTATAACAATGGATTTAGCAATGATTTATTAGCAACAGATATTAGTAACGGAATTAGCAACAAATTTATAGCAACGAATTTAGCAATGAACTGGAAACCACCATTGCTGCACATTCAAGCTCTCTAACAGCTTCACTTTCCTCACTAAGGTGTTACCCTAGCTGGTAGAATCCATGCTTTTGTGGGAACCCAGTTCCTGAGGCTCCATTAGCCTGTGATGGTCTTCCCTTCACACAAATCCAAAATAGAGAATGCACTGGTGTTGATCTTACCATTTCCGTTTTCTGCACTATCAAGTATGAATATTGTTGAATTAATAATTTATGTCTCAAATCTTATTTAGTAATTATTTCATGTAATTTCTTGTTATTAGGTTCCTAGTTATCTGTCACAGCGTAATTACAAAAGCATTTAGGAGTATATGTAATGTTTTTATAAAGATCTTTTACTACTATATTAATATATAGTGTGTAACAACTAAATAAATTAAAAAAAACTCCCCAAAAATTGTATGCCCATTTAATTTGGAAATTAAAAAAAAAAAAAACTCCACAACATTTGATGAATTAACATCTAATATATATATGTCAAGAGTCAAGGCTTTTTGTTCCTCGTTTGAAAGTTGTAAGTTGTAACTACATCATTTTGTTTTTTCACAAATTCTAATTAAAATTTATATATGAGGATCGAAAATATGAATACATTTAATTAGCATATTGATATGAAAAGGCGTACTATCTTTACTTAATAAATAAATGTTTTTAATGGGTTTAATAATTTATAATATATATTTATATAATTGCCCCTTTCTTTTACAACTTTATACAGTTGTCCTTTAATCATTTGAGGGCGTGTGCATTTAAAAAAAATGTTTGGACAGCCACTCAAGAAGTTCGTTTAAGAACTAACTTTGTCCTTCTTGCTCTCCAGTCTCAATAATTTAAATCCACCCTAATTTGTAATATTTAATGTTGTATTAATTTATAGACCACCCTCATTTTTATAATATTTCTTGTTGCACTCATTTATATGCCGAACGAGGTAATCCTATTTCGAATTAATAAAGGTTAATGTAAACTTTAGAAAAAAATGACAGATCAAATAAATATAATTTGTCCATATATATAATTAGTTGAGTTTAAATAAATTGGATTTTGGCCTAAATTTTTCGCCATAAATGATCTTAAATATCAACTTAAACAACTTGCACAGTTTTAATACACCCTAAAACTTAAATAAACATTACATTTGATATGCTATGCAGTAGATTTAGGATCATAATTATGGTCCTTGCTCCTCCTAGGAGCAAGGACCATAATTAAATAGATAATAGATAAAGTTTTGTTAACAATACATTTGATATTAATTCAATCAAAAGGTCGATAATATTTAGGTTAATGGTGCACTTACGCTTTCATATGTATAGATAGGAAATTGGCAATAGGGGTTGGTTCAAGCGGTAAATTGATTCATTCCTAATGGCGAGTTCCCGATTTCGAATTCCTGCTTGGGTGTGCGTGTGTAAAAATAATATATAGATAGAAAATTCTAAAAATAATATTAGTGAATGGTAACCCAATAATTTGATCGGAAAAAGAAACGTTTCACATTTAAGTGGTTTATGACTTAAATAAATGTGATATAGATTTTAATATAAAATATAATTATAATTTCGATCTTTTTTTAACAATTAGTAGTTTTTAAATCTCAACAAATAATATGATGTTTTCCATCACAGAAAGAAAAATATACATGCAAGATACGTCCAACCAAGCCATTTAATTGAGCGGGCTCACAAACATGCAATTTTCGAACTAATAAAAAATAAATTGAAATTGAATTTAAACCACTATTTAAATAAATATTCATTCATCATACTTACAAGTTTTTATTTCTATGTAAACTTATTTTTTATATGTGGGTATCACAGACAAATTAAATCGATACTACTGCAGGAATTCGATATGCATGAATATGTATACATCTTTTATCTATACATCTGCGTGTATAATAAATTAACATATGTGTATATGTATTTACCACACAAAAATAAAATAAAATTATGCTTTGGGAAAACATTGCACACGACTACCTTCCAAATTCCAGCAAACAAGAAAAATTACATGACAATTCTTAGGGCCTACATGCATAGAGGTCCTCAATTCATTAAGAAATTGAAGAGTTCTTTTTTTTTTTTTCGTTAGCCACACTTTCCGATAAAATTTGGAACCTAAAATTTTTGTTTTAGAGAAAAAATCCTAACTATTTAATCAATCACTAATATTGGCCATTAAGAAATTGAAGTTGAAACTATCTTGTGCCATTACTTAGTTTTTTTTAATATAAAATTAATTAATCGCACATAAAATATTCTTTTTTTTTCCGAGTGGCAGACAAGAAAAATTATACCGTAAAATATTATAAACCATTTTTTTTCCTTCTAAAAGTTATTACAAAATAAATGTCTTGGACTCTTTTCAATAATTATTCTCTCTTTTAAACTCTTCCCTTTTTCCTTATATATTATTTATTTATTTTAACATTTTAGTTATCTCTTAATTCTCTTTTTTTCTCACATCATGTTAAATTTTTTTAAATATTTTTTATATTTTTATTCTCTATTCTGGATTTACTAATATGCTATTATAAAGTTTGTTCATCATAGTTTATTAGTAACTATTTAATTTTTATTAACATAAAAAAATTTAATTCTAATACATTTAATAATTTTTTTTCCCTATCACACATATTCAGTATGCCTAGTTACTAGTAATGAATAATATCCCCATCTAGAAACAGGGACATTTCTCCTTATTCAATCCACAGAGAATTTATTTTGCCTTGAAACAATTTGCTTGTGTTGTAAACGTTTAGAATATGACTTAATAACTTAAATATTGTGAAAATATCTAAGTCAAGAAACATTGAACTTGGCAGAATGCGCATTGTGGGCGGCTGTTGGATATCAATTTGATGGAAAATACAGCTCTAAAACATCGGCTAAATAAATTGATTAGGATTCGAGTTTCACTAAAATGATTGGGAAGCAACAACAATTATTTTCAAAAATATTGATGGAAAATACATAGAAATCAAGAGTTTTCTATTAATAAATACAAATAACCTGAAACTTTATGAACTATTATACTTAAAAATTTTAAGAATCGAAATATAATTTTATTTTTTAACAAAGGGTTATTATTAATTTTTTGGAACTCAGAATTCATGAACGATCTAGTCAATTAAACTGATACTTTAAACTAAACTACACATCGTCCCTTTTTTGCTTCCTATGTGCTTTTCTTGTTTTGTTAACCAAAACTAAGAAATGAATCTTAGTTGATCAATGCTTGAGGCTTTGAGACGAGTGCGTTTTTGCGTATACCGCAAGCAAGGGATTCCATTTGTATTCGATATTCCATTAACATCACTAGGATTCATAGGAATAGAACCAAAATTTACGACGAGGCCCGGGAACAAGATTTATAATATTTAAAATATAAATAATACTATTTTTAAGAATAGTGATATCATAATTTTTTAAAAATTAAATTTAAAATTATTATTATTATTATTATTATTATTATTATTATTATTATTATTTAACACACACCTCCAAGTGAAATTTAAAATAGAATTATTACTTTTTTTTAACTCATGTTAGCCGGAATTTTAAATTAGGAACACCAAAATAAATGTTTTCTAAAATATGTAAGTAAAAATAATTTATTTTTAAAATTTAAGTGGGGTGGAGACCGAAATTTAGGGGATGCATGGGAGGACAACAATTAAAACATATGTATATGAATACATGTCCTCCTTAAAAATAAAAAAAAGAATATATGTCCCGTTTTAATTTTATATTTTGTCTCTTGCTTAATCACACACGATATGCCCATAAATAATCAACTAAGGAGATAAAATATTCTGCTAATATGAGTAAAAGGAAAAATAAAATATGTAATTAAAATAGCAAAAATGAATTAGATTTGAGTAGATATATAGAAGTCAACAATATTCTCATGAATGAAGACGCTGTCCCAAGGCGATATTAGTTCATTTCTACAAAGGACTAGTAATATATTATAAGTTGTTTGGGTTATAGTTACGTGCATATTTGTTATCTTTTAAGTAAATTCTCACTTTATCTGAGTTATATTTGTTCTCTTTTAAGTAAATTATCACTTTATCTGAATTATAGTTACATTGATAATTAATAATAGAGTTAGTCTAAATAGTAAAAAGATTTTTTTTTTAAGATAGTGTTGAAAGTTTGAATTCCTCTAATCATTTGAAATAATATATGTTTAAAAAAAATTACATTATTAATTATTTACATTAATGTACGAACATGTTTGGGTTAAATGCAATACATTATTAAAATAGAAAAATACAAACACCACAAATATATAGAAAGGTCAAAGGTGGATAGTTGGCAGATTGACATGACTGGTGGGGCGAAAGTGAGCGACTCTTAGCTTGGTGAAGTGTTGGGAAAAATGGATAACGAAAATATATTAAATTAAAGTGAAGAAAAAGGCACAAAATTCATATTTTAAATTGGAGAATTATGTAAAATAAAAGAATTACACACAAAATTCAAACATTCAAGAATTAGTGCTAAAAACTAAAAAGTAAAGTAATATAAGAAGTGAACAAAGATAACTTTTGCTTTACAAATATTTATTCTTCCTAAACTATTATAATTACTCTACAAACACAAAATACCTTTACTTTTTTAATAAAATTTATATGAGCGCCTATAATATACAAATATTCCTAAAAAAAGTTATTTTATAGTATTATTTCGTATTGGTCGCTATATTTTTAAAGTAACTGTTTTTTTATAAACACTATAGACATTATACATCAGATATTAAAGTAAGCGATAATATTTTTTTTTAAACAATCAATATCAATATATCTTTATGAGCACTCAAAATACAAGATATTCAATATTTAATGTATAATAAAATTCTAAAAACATCGTATTATATTTGTACGTTCCTATTTTAGGCCATGTTCAAACTATTAATTACTTGACATATGATAAATTTAAAAGAAAACACCGACATTAATATATATGTATTATATACATATCGTATTATATTTGTATGGTCGTTTATAAACCGTATACTGCGTAGTCGAAAGTTAGGTTTTTGGCAAATTAGCTTTTACACAATACACACAGCATTAACTATTGAATTTGTGTGGGGGTTATGACTGTGTGAAATATCATATCAACTACCTTTTGGAATTTTCCATTTCATCATCGCTTTGTAGAACCCTCTCTCTTCTACTCCCTATCTCTGCTGCATAATCCCTTTTCGATTCCACTGAATCGAAGTTAATCATCTCCCGATATGGATATGGTAGAGGCTTCAACTGAGTTTCAGGATTGGGAAATCCTTCAATCCGACTCCGATTCTGAGTCGGCACCTGTGAGTTCTCCCGTACCAGGTAATTCGTTTGATGAAATTGATTCTCGAGGCTTGGTTCAGGTGAATTATTTTTCTTTAGACGCTCAGAATCGTTATGGGGAGGATTTGGGCGATGATAAATCGGCTGATTCCGATAATCCGAGCTGGATTGA
>JBBMKE010000009.1:9885846-9896425 GCA_037834125.1 Lippia alba | reverse complement strand
TATATATATTAGATTAATATATATTATTATATATAAAAATATATTTAATAATTCAAAAAATTAATTTTTAATAAAAAATAATATATTTCCTAAAAGCTCGACCAAGCCGAGCGGCTCGCGAGCCCTGGTGTATGCCTATTTCCGACCCACCAATCGGGATATTCTATCAGTTCAAAGCATCCCTCCTTCGTGTGCCCTCGTTTGTCACAGTAGGAGCATTCAAGCTCCATTTATCCTCTGGTGGTGAAAAACGTTTGCTGGAGCTGTCGGACCTCCTGTTGCTTTCTAATTTTCGGCTGTTCTTGCCGCTTCTCACGACTAATCCAGCTATGACATCCTGTGATGAAAACTCCCCTTCGCCATCGGTTGCCGTCTTTAGAATCTGAAGACGGGCAGCCTCCTCCGGATAGTGGCGTAGGCTGATTCTACTGATGGTTCGGTGTCCAATTTCAGTAAATCCCGTCGAATCGAGTCATAATTTTCGTCGATTCCGGTAAGAAGTTGATAGAGTCTCTGTTCTTGTTGGATTTTGTTGAAGATAGCAATGTCTTCGGTGCACTTCATCGAGTTTGGCTGCTTACGGTCAATAGCCATCCAAATTGCTTGTGATTTTTCCCAGAATTCCTCTAGGCTGTCAGAATTTTGTTTGAGTGTATTCGCCCTCCGGTATAGATCGAACAATTGAAGAAGATCAGTGCCGCTGCCGTAAGTGGTAGCAAGGCCGTCCCAAAGATCCTTTGTCGTTGGGTATTGGAGTACGTTTTTCATTAAACTTGGTTCCATGTTTTGGATTATCCAAGTAAATACCCATTGGTCTAGTTGTTCCCACTGATCATGGGAGTCGTCTGTGATTTCGGGCGCAGGAGGATTGCCGGTGATGTGTGATCGGCCGCCTCTCCCGCCGATTGCCATCTTCATTATCCGGGCCCATTTCGGATAGTTTTCGTTGTTTAGTTTGATGCCAATCGAGAGGTTCTCGGAATTGGTCATCGAGAAGGTTGAAATTTGGGTGGTGAGTTCTTGGTTGATTACTGTTGACATGGTTTGTTTGATGCCAACACGGTTTTGAGAAAGGTTTTAGGACGATGATGAGAAATCTGAGTCTATAGGATTAACACTGCTCTGATACCATGTTAAAACGTAGAGATTGAGAAAAGAATTTATTGAATTCATGTTTCATTCATTGCTTTAGGTTACAGGAGTCCTAGTATTTATCGTCTAGAGTCCCTACTAGTTAGGGATCCAACACAACAATAATAACGATAAACACGGTTTTCTCCTAATTATTTGTATTTCCTAACAAATATAAAATGTCGGACCTTGAAATTGGCTAATTCAATAATGAAGATGGCAGCAACTTGGAAAATCAATAATTTGTATAATTTATTGATCGACCACTGGTCAAAAAATGAAAGCCTATTGAAGCGGCCTCTAGGATCAGATATTTCAATTAATTACATTCAATATTTCACGACAAGAGAATAAGCTAATAAAATATATATTATTAATTATGATTTAAGAAAACATTACCACTTGGCACAGAAAAATTAACCAATAATTACAACCCTAAAATTAGTTAGTAATTAATAGTTTCGACGTGGGTTTATTAGATTTAGTTAAATATTTCATAACTCCATAAACTATAAAGGATACTCTTAATTAAGGGCTGCGTTCTTTTTTACAAAGTCAACTTCTTTTAGTAATCAAAACTTCTCCCCGTAGGAAAGTCTACTTCCTTTTTGTTTGACAATCTCAATTTATAGTATCATGAGAGTTTGTTGATAACATAATATGAGCTTGTGACATGTAATTTAGTTTGATTTGTTTACTTTTGTAATATTACTTCTTTGATTAACGGCCGGTTCGATTAGGCTTTTTAAATTGTTGATCGCTCTTTCTAAAAATAAGTACAATTCATCATAAATTCAGAATTTTGTATTATAGATAGCACGATTGAAATACACATAGCAAAAAATGTGGGATTCATCTGATCGATAACTTAAGGAGAATGAACCGATAATTTATACAAGTTTTATTAGACAATAACACATGACATTATGAAAATATACTGAACATTGATTGGATCAAACTAAGTTCGAATTTCTTATCCGTGTAGATCGATTTGATTGGTCCCCTCTACTCAAATACTTCTTATCATTCAAGATCTTATTATGAAAGAAAATATGACTTTCTCTGTGCTAAAAGTGGAAGCTACTTTGGTTATGGAAACGACTACTTAAGCGTCGTTATTATATTAGGAGATAATTATTGTGAGTGATTAACTAGTTTTTGTTCAAAAACCTTGATCAGTTTTTGAGTACTTCATCTTATTTTTGTTTATTAGCTAATTAATTTAAGTCTAATTAAAGTTATACCAATCTTATTTGTTAATTTCATATATAGCAACACAAAAGAACGAAAAGTACAAAACCAGCGCACCAATCCAATCATCACGTAGAGAAGACATATAAAAATGCCACAAAACGATCTTAAATTAATCATAATTTTACATTTTGGAAGTTACGGGTACAAAGGAAAAGGAAAAGAAGACAAATCTTGCCTCCAGAGTCCAGAGTCTTGTCCACGGGGCTCGGAGTATATGACAACGAATGAAAGGACTCTGCAGTCTGCCAAACAAACCATGCTCAAAAACTAAAATATGATCACATTACTTTTTCTTGAATTTTAGTATTTAAGATGCAACTGATCTATTGTAATGGATGAAAGCAAGCCACCAAACCTTGATTTCTCCTTTGATAGCTGCACGGAAACATATTGTGATGTTGGTCGAGATTGCGGGTTTTGATGAACACATTCTAATGCAAGTTTCGCAATAGCCACAACTTCTGCTGCCACGTTACTGCTTGTAGGCAGTACCGGTCGAGGGTCGAGCATGTCCTTCAACAACGATATCGTGTTGGCACTTGATGGTGGTGGAGCTGATGAGGACGTTGAGGCTAGAAAAGCTGATAAAAACGACACGAAATCTCCTGGATGTTTTCCCATGATCACTTCCAGTGTTAGAACCCCGAAACTATATACGTCGCACTTCTCGTTTACTTGCAAGGTGTAAGCAAGTTCTACAGCCAACACGTTGGAAAGAACTTTATTGGGATTATTGCATCAATATATCTTGGGGGATTTTCCAAATTACAGAAACCTCCCCTTAGGTTTGACAAATTACATAAATCCCCTGAGGTATCTGAGGTTTGGGCATTGCATGTTATTATAGAATGGAAAACACTAGGGAAAATTGGGTATTCCAAAACTATTAAAGATGACATTGCCAAAATTCATGGAATCTAGCATAATATAAATCTTTAAACAGGGGATGTATTTGTAATTTCGAAAACCTCATGGAAAAATTGTGCAATTTAGACAAAAAAAGGTACTAAAGATTGAGTTTACCTGGAGCTACATACCCAAACGTCCCTACAAACGAAGTCCAGTTGGAAGAATCAGGTTTCAAAAACCTTGCAGTTCAAAAGTCAGAAACATGAGCTTCATAATCACAATCCAAAAGTACATTCTTGCTCGATATATCACGATGAACAATAGGAGGTAAAAGGCCATGATGCAAATAAGCCAATGCACCAGCAACTCCCTTCACAACATTCACCCTTTTCAACCAATCAAAGTCCACAGCTTTTTCATCATTCCCCAGTATGCTCCACAAGCTTCCCCCTTCGAAGAACTCGTAAACCAGAAAAGAATACCGCGGGTGCGAACAGAATCCATAAAGTTTCACAATGTTACGGTGTCGTATTTCCGCCAATGCTTGAATTTCATTAGTAAAACCTTTGAGATTTCTGTTGTTTTCATCTTCTGATACGTGTATCCTTTTTACTGCAACAGTTCGACCATCTGATAACTCGGCCTTATAGACACTTCCGGAAGCTCCTGCTCCGATCAAATGCTTGGCATCAAATTCCTCCGTTGCTTCAATGATATTTTCAAACACCATCTTTCCATCAAAGCTCCAAATAGCAAATAAATCTTTTCTTTCTGCAACAGCTTCAATGTCAACTTTTCGTTTTCTCAACCGCAGAAACAGGAAAACTCCAAAAGCTAAGGTCAAAAGAAGCAGAGCTCCTGATATAGGAGAGACAACTATTAATAATGACTCTTTTGCCCTTTCCTTTTTTACCATTGTTGACATTTGCTGGGCAATGTTCCAAGCCAGTAGCAACATTAGTACCACACAAGCCTTTGTTATTCCTAAAGGCCTCAAATGGAGCTTTCTGAAAGGCTCTGGAGTTGGGAAGAGGGCCCTCGAGCTGATTAAATGAAACATCAATCAACACTAAACTTTCACTCGTTTCAAAACTCGATGGGATTGAACCTGACAGGGAATTATGAGAAAGATTAAGTATTTCAATGGTTCTTAGCTGACCTAATTGTTGTGGGATTTCTCCAAGTAGCCGATTCCTGCTAAAATCCAGGTTTTCTAGTGATTTCAACTCTCCTATCTCCATTGGAATACTCCCATTGAACTTATTTCTGCTCATGTTCAAATCTTGAAGCTTCGTGCAAGCTGTTATCTCCCTTGGAACTGAGCCGATAAAATTATTTCCAGCTATAGTAAGGCGTCTAAGATCAGTTAAATTCCCAATTTCTTTCGGTATTAAGCCCTGGAATCTATTGTCATTCAGTCTGAGCTCATAAAAGAAAGGTTGCCTTGTTAAGCTTCTGGGAAATTCTCCGGTGATTTGATTCTAACTTAGATCAAGCGTGTTAACTGAGACGTGTTAACAGACTGAGCTGGAAATATTCCTGAAATATTATTGTGGGATACCAAAAAGGCCCATAAATTTCCTGACACCCCCCAGTGTGAAGGAACCTCACCATATATCCTGTTATAGCTTATGTCCATGTAGAGCAAATCAGGATATATTCCGAAATCTTCTGATAAATTACCTGAGATTTGGTTCCCGTAAAGGAGAAGCGTATACAAAGTGGTGCAGTTTTTCAAACTCGTTGGAACATTTCCCTCAAAATTGTTAGTATGGAGAGATAAGTTTCTCAATTGTCCTCCAACACACATATTTTGGGGCATTCGACCACTGAGTTTGTTGACACTGAGAGATAAAACTCTTAGTTGTGTAAGATTATTAAATTCAGCTGGAATAGTACCAGAAAGATTGTTTATGAACAATCTTAAATCCCTGAGGGCTTTCATGTTTCCCAATTCCGGAGGTATTCGGCCAGACAATTTATTTTGTCCAAGGTTAACGATGACCATATTTGACAGGTTCGCAATTGAAACAGGAATGGGACCTGTCAGGTTATTTACAGAGAGATCAATGAACTGGAGAGATTCCATTAGTCCAATCTCCGTTGGGATTTGACCAGATAAATGATTATTGTCCAAGAATAGGATATCAATCATCGACAGATTTCCAATCGAAAGTGGGATTTTTCCAGTTAGTTGGTTGGAAGAAAGGGATACAGCAAAATGCAACCGTGAAAGGTTCCCGATAGACTTTGGAATGGAACCTGTTAGCATGTTGTTTTCAAAATTCACACCGTATAGAAGGTTTAGATTAGTTAGTGTTTCAGGAATTTCCCCAGTTAGATGATTGTGGTTCAGGAAAAGGAACTCTAAATTCGTTAACAGGCCTATCTCGGGCGGAATAATTCCTGAAAAATTATTCCTGGACAGTTCCAAAAAAGTCAGTTTTGACAGGTTGCCAATGCTGGAGGGAATATTTCCTTAGAGGGAATTTCTGAAAACATCAAATGCTCTCAGATGAGGTAATGATGAGAAATCGAGATTGCAAAGCGTACCTACAAGTCCGTTGTGAGATAGATTTAGGTAGGAAATGTTTCCAGCAGGACTGTCACATGTAATGCCAATCCAATTGTTGCAGTGATTGGTGGAATCTTTCCAGGATTGCAGGATTGATCGGCTTCGATTTTCCAGGCTATCTTTCCATTTCAGGAGAGTTGTTGCTTCAATGGAATCAGGCCTGTTTGCAGTGGCTAAAAGGTGAAGGGATGTTGAAAAAAGGGTTAGTGTAAGTAGAGCGAAAAGCTGGAGAAATGCCATTGTGCGTGTCTGTGATTTCTTGTTTAGTTAGAAAGATGTATTTATAGTGAAAATACCGTCAAGACTCAAGATTTTCCTGTTTCTTGTTGCTGAAGGCTTTTTTAAAGCCATAAATTCCAGGAAATCTCTACTACTTGTAGTTGAAATAATAATTTGATTTGATGTGAGAAAAAGGCAATTGGGAATTTGGGATGTATATATATTTTATTTTATTTTTCAATGGAATTAAATGCTTATTGTTTTGTCAAGATAATAATAATTCAGCTAACTATGTGCTAGAAAACAAGGAAATGAATAGTAATCTTATGAAAAGTTAGGTCTAATCGGTTGAGTTTATAAGTTAATTAAAAATTTTCTGAAAAAATCTCAAAATAAAATGCAAATATAACCTTAAGTGGAATTAAATACTGTTTTCTAAAAATAAGCCTCTTTTTTTTTTTTATTCTATAACTCATTTCCATGGGTCGACTAAAAATAAGCCTCTTAAATCACAAACATTCAATATCTATTTATTCAACACAATTATTCAAACATAGGTCGTGATAATTTGAAGATTGAATTACGAGAGTGTTTGCAAACTCTAAAAATAAGTATTTATGCAGTTTTGGAGTATTTGAAAAATTAACTTTTGCTTAATTTAAATAAAAATAAGTTATCATCATTAAAATATTAATATTTCTTAATTGACTTTTTTATATTTATATAGAACTTTATGATTTATATAATTAATTTTTTTTTTTGATAATCTTAAAAATCTCAATTAAAATTTTGATTCAAAACAATGTATAATTACTAAATAACTTTTTTTCATTTCCAAAATGAAAAAATAACTTTTTTTTTATTTTCTTAATTCTTATGAATTTATTTATTTATTCTATTTTTTTTTCAATGCCTATTTTTCACATTCATTTTATTTATTACAGATGCTTATATTATATAATTTTAAACTATTATTTATATTGATATATGATTCCTTGAGTTTAGGAATAAGACATATTAATTATTTTGCATTATTAATAACACAAAGGTTCCAAATATTTTAGTTTTTCGAAAGACAATACCAACAAAAATTGCAATACCGAAATAAACTCTCGTACCAGACAGATATTTTTTAACCAATATTGTTAAAACGTAGAGATTGAGAAAAGAATTTACTGAATTCATGTTTCATTCATTGCTTTAGGTTACATGAGATCTAGTCTTTGTCGTAAAGAGTCCCTACTAGTCAGGGATCCAACACAAGAATAATAACGATAAATACGATTTTCTCCTAATTATTTGTATTTTCTAACACTCCACTTCAAGCTAAATAATCGGGTCTCCGATTCTTAGCTTGTCTAAAGTACTCTTGAACACTAGTCCCGTAACTACTTTAGTCATTATATCAGTCAGCTGATCTTCTGACCTCACGTATGGAAGTTCAATGGTGCCATCTTCCAATTTTTCCTTAATGAAATGTCTATCCACTTCCACGTGTTTGGTCCTGTCGTGTTGTACTGGATTTTCAGAAATGCTGATTGCAGCCTTATTGTCACATCTCAATTGTCTGGGACAGTTCGGGGCCAATCCAATCTCTGTCATCAGTTTTCTTAGCCAGATGATTTCTGTTACCACCTTTGCGATACCCCTGATTCAGCCTCTGCACTTGAGAGGGCCACAACTTTCTGTTTCTTGCTCCTCCAAGTGACGACATTTCCTCCAACAAGGGTGAAGAACCCTGAAGTGGACTTTCCGTCATTAGGGTTTCCTGCCCAGTCAACATTTGTGTATGCTTTGATGTTCAAGTGTTCGTGTTTTCCAAACATGATCCCACATCCAATAGAACCCTTTAAGTACCGAATTATTCTCATCACCGCATCCATGCGACTCTTCTGAGGTTGGTGCATGAATTGACTTAATATCCCAACAGCATAGGCAATGTCGGGTCTAGTATGAGATAGGTATATCAATTTTCCCACCAACCGTTGGTACGTGTTCCTCTCGGTTAGTTCTTCATCTTCTTATATTCTGAGTCTGTGATTAACTTGGATTGGTGTGTCCACCGGCTTGAAGTCCAACATTCCGGTTTCAGCCAGGAGGTCAAGAACAAACTTCCTCTGTGATATGAAGATCTCTTGCTTAGATCTTGTGACGTCCCGATCGTTCGGTCGTACGGGTATGAAGTGTGTGACCTTAATTGCACTATTTAAATTCGTTTAATTATGTAATTATGTGAACTTAAATGATATTATTTGAAATACTTGTCAAAATTGAATGAATGAATAACGTGCGCATAAATGATTTGATCGCGTGCCGATTCTTTGTGACGTGAACTTGGAATTTCATGGAATTTGAGTATGTGTTGGATTTGTGTATTTTTAACTATATGCATGAGTTCGTGGTTTAAATTTGGAAATTATTTGGCATACATATGCATTTCATTCTAAGTTAGTGATGAAAAGGGGGTTAATGAGCAATTAATGCACCTTTCGTCCGACATGCATATCTTAAGCTCGGGAATTCGAATTCGAATTCCGTCACATCCGTTGAACTCGAATCTATGATTTGGACTCAATGGGCCTAGCCTCATATTTTTATAAAATCTCTAAGACCTCCAAATTCGACCGGAACAAGCCATTTTGCCTAAAACGACCATAATTGAACCCAAAACACTAACGTACCTACTATACGCACCTATAGACCTACTCCCTCACTCTAACCCCACTTGGACTCAATCTCTCTCTCCCTCATCAGCCCCCCAACCTAACCATCCCCCTCCACACCACTCCAAACACTTCACCTTTTGAGAGAAAGAAGAAAGAAGAAAGCTCTCCACTCCAAGACTCCATTGTTGCCCCTCAAGCTCAAGAACACCCACATTTTCTTGCATAATTCTTGAAGGTGAGAACATATTTGGATTCCTTGCATGCTTGTGCATCTTATATGATATATATGGCATGAATAATCCATGGTATAAACATGATTATGATTTTGATGAATAGTGAAGGGTTTGGGTGCCAATTTGAATTCTTGTGCTTGCATGACTCTTGATGGGATTTATTGCCTCCATGTTGTTCCTTGAGTGTGTATTTATGATTCTATGGATTGATTTCACTTGGTAGTTAGCTAGGGCAAGATTTTCCACTAATGCATTTATGAGGTTTTGGGTGATTTGGGGACTTTTTGTGCTTCCATGGATTTCTTTAACTCTATATGCATCTATGATGATCCTTGTGGCCAATCTTTGGGGTATTTATGGATTCTTTGGTTAGAAGTTGAATGAGGGAAAGTTTTGCCTTTTATGCTTTTGATGGGATGGAAGGGGAATGTATGAATACTTGGTTTAACGTTCCATTTGTGCAAGATATGAATTATATGGATTATTACAAGCATGATTGATGGTTTTGGCTTTGGTTTTCTTCTTGAAGCCTTGATCCCCTTCATCCCCTTATTTGGACTTGAGCTATTTGTTGAAGTATGAAGTGTGCTTATGAGTCCTTGTGCTTGGAATGTGAAAATATGAACCAATATGCTATCATATATGCCAATTTGCCTCACTTGTGCTCTCTTGACCATTTTGCTTGAATTTGGATGTTTGAACGTATATTCTCGATTCTTGAATGCCTCTTATTGTCTTGATATGTTAATGTATGAGTTTATGACTTCATGAATGTGTTTGGAATGAATTTGGAGTGTTCTTGCTTGTTCAAACTTGGTTTTGGCCGTATGTGAGTGAAAAATGGGATTTTTGGCCGCATAAGGTTTTCAATGGCTGTTTGAAATTTAGCCATGGAAACCAACGACCGTTGATTTGGCCTGAACAGTACGAAGCTACTGCATCAGATCAACGGCCGTTGGAAATCAAGGCATAAATACCAACGGCCGTTGATCCCATGCAGTGTCTCCCGACCGTTTTTGTGCGTTGTTTTCGCGTTCCTCTTCGCTCTATGGACTTCTCTCACCCCTATCATGACCTCAATGTGTTCTTAGCTCTTGAATGTGCATAATTTGTTAATTATGTGGGATTTAAGTTCCATTTTGATATGATTTATGAAGTTACATGCTTGTATGAACCGAACACATGAGCGAATGAAGAAAATGATCGGATATGAACCTTTGAATGCATTTATTGTGCACATGAACTTCTTCATTGCATGAAATCTCTTCTTATGCATATCATGTCATACTCATTTTATAGTCGAGCGTCTTAATTGGTCATTTGTGTCTCACTTCACTTTTCTTGCACAGATTCGGGTTCTTTCGGAGACTAAGCCGGTCCTTGAGGCTTTCTCTTGTTGTTTTTGGCTTGTAAGGTGGGTTTCTCCACTACTAGTTAAATGACCCTAATATAACCCAATGTGAAATGTTTGAAACCAAAACCATATATGTATATAGAGTTATTTTTTAGAGTAAATGTTTTCGAACGTAAAGCCCTTATTTTATGACCCTACCTATGATTTGGCGAGAAATGGAACGAATGCACAGAATGGGGCCCAGGGGCTTAGTGTGAGTGGCTATCCGGGGAGGCAAGGGCCGATGGGGATCCCTCAT
>JBBMKE010000009.1:9871820-9881883 GCA_037834125.1 Lippia alba | reverse complement strand
AATATCAATAAATACAATAGTATATTCACATAAATATTTGTTAGAGTAATTTAAACAATTATTTCAATCGTTGGTAATCAATAATGCCCCTATCATAGATATAATGACTATCATTTCAACATAAACATGCCTAATCAATATTTACAAAAAAATATTTGACATCCATAAACTCTAGGTATGAAATTAGTTTACCATAAAAATATTAAAATATCATTAAGTAGCATTTATTGAAAAAAAAAATTAAGTAGATACAAAACTCAAGTAATTCCGTCAAACTCTCTAAAAATTTCAGTTTTTACATTAACACCATTATCTTTGGGTTCATTAGTACATATACCCCCTGAGTTTCAATTAATGGCAAAATAGTAAATTTTGCACATTTCATTAAATTTAACCGAAGAGATAACAAATCAAGAGAGAATTCGTAATTTTTCAAACCTCAATGGATAATTTGTAATTTAATTCGTAAAACCTCAGCGGTTGTTCGTAATTATCCATATTTATATCATCTTAGTGCTCCATATTTTTTTTCCTTCTATTTATACTCTTAACTAGTGGCGGAGCCACGGCTTAATGAGGGGATACAATTGACCCCCCTCAATTTTATTTTTTAATTTTTATTATTACGTATATATATAGATATTTGTATGTAATTTTATGGGGTTTTTCATTATTGACCCCTCACCAAAGTTTGAATTAATACTACTAAGGGTCAATATAGTAAATTATGCACCACTATTTTGTTAATTATATACTTTGGTCGACCCCCTTAAAAAAAATTCTGGCTCCGCCAGTGCTCTTAACTCTTAAAAATATTTGTGTTGTGATTAACAGTAATTCGGTATCTCCCTTACAATTGAGCCCATAGTAAAGGAGAAGTGATATTTTATGTCAGTTCGCTCTAACACGGGGGTGATGGATGCAAATCACTCAAAAAGTATAATTTCTTTCATGATAACATGAAGATGGGAAATAAAATAGGGAGAAAAATATTTTTTTGGTATACCAACTATCTTAACTTAGCAGAACTAGTACATTTTTTTTTTCTGGTGAAAAAAAAAATGTACTAGTTTTGCTAAGTTGGGGTAGTTGATATAAAAAAATTATTTTCTCATAAAATAGGGTAGTAACAAAGATCTAAATTAAATTATAATTTTCTATATTGGAATTGAAGGTTCAACCAAAGTAAAATAAAAGCAATAAAAGACAAATTGTGTGTAGAATGTTTGTGATCAAATATTACAAAATAAAGGAATCGATTCTGCAGTCCGACCGTTAAGTGGTCAGACCTAATCCAAACCCAGATTAGATATACAAAACATTGGAAAATTACAATTCTTCACACAAAACATGAATTCAAAAACCAAATTATGACCACACAATACACTTTCCATATTATTTCCGAATCAAAGTGAGTATTCACGAAGCAACTGATCTATCGTAATGGATGTAAGCAAGCCACCGAACCTTGATTTCTCCTTTGATAACTGCACGGCAGCATGTTGCAATGTTGGTCGAGATTCCGGGCTTTGATGAACACATTCCAATGCAAGTTTCGCGATGGCAACAATTTCTGCTGCCACATTACTGCTTGTAGGCAGTTCCAGTCGAGGGTCAAGCATGTCCTTCAACAATGATATTGTGTTGGCACTCGACATTGAGGAAGACGTTGAGGGTAGAATCGTCACTAAAGATGATACGAAGTCACCTGGATGTTTTCCCATGATTACTTCTAGTGTCAGAACACCAAAACTGTATGCGTCGCACTTCTCGTTCACTTGCATGGTGTAAGCAAGTTCTGCAGCGAAAACGTTAAAAAGAAAAGTTATTCGGATATTTACATCAATATAACTTGAGGGTTTTCGTAAATACAAACCTCCCCTTAGGTTGGAGAAATTACACAAACCCTCCTGCCAAACTTAAGCTCGGGTAATGCATATTATCATAGTTAAACATTTTGACATTGAATAGTAAGAAAACTGGGTATTTATAAAAATTAAGGGAAAATATCATTTTTCATCATCTAAAGATGTTCTTGTTCGATTTTGGCCCTAGTTCATTTATCACATTGCATCCTTTTTTATTCCACATTTTTCAATTTCAGTATTTTAGCTAACGGACATTAAAAAATTGACTGAAAAAATGTGTGTCGCTCACACACCACTCACATTTCTTCAGTCCACGTGAGTGGCACGTGACTTTGTCCGTCAATTTTTTAACGTTCATTAGTTAAAGGATTGAAATTAAAATTGAAATTGTAAAACGTGGAATAAAAAAGAATGCAATGTGAGAAAAATTAAAATATCAGGACTAAAATCGAACAAGATTATCTTTAAATGACCAAAAATGATATTTTCTCAAAAATTAAAGGTGATTTTCTCAAAATTCAGTAATGTAAATTTTTCGAAAAGGGAGGTTTTTGTATTTTTCAAACCTCAGAAGAAAATAATACAATTAGACCATAAGTATTGAAGATTTAAGCATTACCTGGAGCTGCATACCCAAAAGTCCCCGCAAACGAAGTCCAATTCGACGAATCAGGTTTCAATAACCTCGCAGTTCCAAAGTCGGAAAGATGAGGTTCATAATCACAGCCCAAAAGCACATTCTTACTCGATATATCACGATGAACAATAGGAGGTACAACGGCATGATGCATATAAGCCAATGCACCAGCGACTCCCTTCACAACATTCACCCTTTTCAACCAATCAAATTCCACAGCTTTCTCATCATTTTCCAGTACACTCGACAAACTCCCCCCTTCGAAGAACTCGTAAACCAGAAACGAGTACAGCGGGTGCGAACAGAATCCATAAAGCTTCACAATATTACGGTGTCGTATTTCTGCCAATGCTTGAATTTCATTTGTAAAGCCTTTGAGATTTCTGTTGTTTTCATCATCTGATGCGTGGATCTTCTTTACTGCAACAATTCTACCGTCTAATAACTCAGCCTTGTAAACGCTTCCGGAAGCTCCTGCTCCGATCAAATGCTTGGTATCGAATTCCTCGGTCGCTTCAATGATATTTTCAAACACCATTTTTCCATCAAAGCTCCAAATAGCAAACAAATCTTTTCTTTCTTCAACAGCTTCATCGCCTTCAACTTTTCGTTTTCTCGACCGCAGAAACAGGAAAATTGCAAAGGCTAAGATCAACAGAAGCAGAGCTCCAGATATAGGAGAGACTACTTCAATAATGACTCTTTTGCCCTTTCCGTTTTTACCATCATTGTTAACATTTGTTGGGCAATGTTTCAAGCCAGCAACAAAATCAGCACACAAGCCTTTGTTGTTCCTAAAGGCCTCAAATGGAGCTTTCTGAAAGGCTCCGGAATTGGGAAGAGGACCCTCAAGCTGATTAAACGAAACATCGATCGACACTAAACTTGCACTTGTTTGAAAACTCGATGGGATTGAACCTGACAGGAAATTATGAGAAAGATTCATTGTTTCAATGGTTCTTAGCTGACCTAATTGCTGTGGGATTTCTCCAAATAGCCTATTACTGCTCAAATCGAGATTTTCTAAAGAGCTCAATCCTCCTATCTCCAATGGAATATTCCCATTCAACATATTTCTGCTCATGTTCAAATCCTGAAGCTTCCTGCAGCCTGTTATCTCCCTCGGAATTGAGCCGATAAAACTATTTCCAGCTAGATTTAGGCATCGAAGGTCAGCTAAATTCCCAATTTCTTTCGGTATTTCGCCCTGGAATCTATTATCATTCAGTTTGAGGTCATACAAGAATGGATGCCTCGTAATCGTTAAGCTTCTGGGAAATTCTCCAGTGATTTGATTTGAACTTAGATCAAGCCTGCGTAACTGAGATGTATTCGGAAACTGAGTCGGAAATGTTCCTGAAATATTATTGTGAGATGCCAAAAAGCCCCATAAATTTCTCGAAACTCCCCAGTGTGAAGGAACCTCACCATATATCTTGTTATGACTTATGTCCATGTATTGTAAATCAGGATACATGCCGAAATCTTCTGATAAATTTCCAGTGATTCGGTTCCTGTAAAGGAGAAGTGAAAACAAAGTGGTGCAGTTTTTCAAACTTGTTGGAACAATTCCCTCAAAATTGTTAGTATGGAGAGATAGGTTTCTCAATTGTCCTCCAACACACATATTTTGGGGCATTGGACCACTGAGATTGTTGACACTGAGAGAGAAAACTACTAATTGTGTGAGATTATTAAATTCAAGAGGAACAGTGCCAGAAAGATTGTTGATGAACAACCTTAAGTCCCTGAGGGCTTTCAAGTTTCCCAGTTCCGGAGGTATTTGGCCCGACAATTGGTTTTGACCAAGATGGATGAGGACAATATTTGACAGGTTCCCGATTGAAGCAGGAATGGAACCTGTCAGGTTATTATCAGCGAGATCAATCTCCTGGAGAGATCGGCCCATTAGTCCAATCTCCTTTGGGATTTGACCAGATAAATAATTGACGTACAAATACAAGCCATAGGGCATCGACAAATTTCCGATCGAATGCGGAATTTTTCCAGTCAGTTGGTTCATAGAAAAGTTTATATAACTCAACCGTGACAGGTTCCCAATAGAGTTCGGAATTGAACCTGTTAGCATGTTTTTTGCAAAACTTGCTTCGAATAGAAGGTTTAGACTAGTTAGTATTTCAGGAATTTCCCCAGTTAGATGATTGTGGTTCAGGAAAAGGAACTGTAAATTCGTTAACAGGCTTAACTCGGGCGGAATATTTCCTGAAAAATTATTCCTGGACAGTTCCAGGAAAGTCAGTTTTGACAGGTTAGCAATGCTGGAGGGAATATTTCCGTAGAGGGAATTTCTGAGAACATCAAATGCTCTCAAATGAGGTAATGCCGAGAAATCGAGGTTGTGGAGTGTACCTACGAGTCCGTTGTGTGAGAGATTTAGGTGGGAAATGTTTCCAGCGGGACCGTCACAGGAAATGCCAATCCAATTGTTGCAGTGATTGGTGGAATCTTTCCAGGATTCCAGGATTGATCGGCTTCCGTTTTCCAGGCTATCTTTCCATTTCAGGAGAGATGTTGCTTCAGTGGAATCAGGCCTGTTTGCAATGGCTACAAGGTGAAGGGATGCTGAAAAAAGGGTCAGTGTAAATAGAGAGAAAAGCTGGAGAAATGCCATTGTGTTTGTGTGTTTGTGATTTCTTGTTTAGTTACAAAGGTGTATTTATTGTGAAAATCCCGTCACGGTTTTCCTGTTTCTTGTTGCGGAAGTGCTTTTTTCAAAACATAAATTCCTGGAAGTCTGAATTATTTGTAGTTGAATAACACACTATTTGCATGTTTACTTCGTCGGATGAAGGCCGAAGGGGGATTACAATAATTCTAATTAAATTCATGTTCCGTGATATTTTTATGAGTCCGGGATTAATGATATGACTTGGGATGATATTGGATAAAAAGTTGATTATTCATCCCACACCCCTAATGGGATGACTAATCCACTGTCATGTTTCACAACTCATCCCACCACTCATCAATCCCATCTCATCCCAACCAACGTAAATGCTCCATATGTGATTTGATGTGAGAAAGAGACAATTGAGATGTATATTTTATTCTTTTTCAGTGGGATTTAATGCTTAAAATTGTTTTGTCAACTTATCAATAATTCAGCTAAGCGTATTGGCTAGAAAACAAGAAAATGAATAGGATTCTTATGTGAAATTTGGTCCAATGCGTTGAGTTTATAACTTAATAATAGAATATGGAAAAAAGAGTCTGAAAATAAAATGCAAATATAACCTTAAGTTAACTATATATTTCCTCCCCACCCCTAAAACTAAGCCTGGTAAACCACAGGCATTTAATATACATCTATTAAACACAATTATGTTGGCGTAGTTATTAGGTCTGCGTGAAGGATTGGGACTCGCGTGGGAGTTCCGTTTTGAGAAGATAAGGGTCGGATGGGATGCGGTGGAAGTGGTTAAGTTGGTGAATGGGGGAGATGTGGAGTGGCACTTGTACGGGACTGTCGGAAACTCTTGAATGAGCCGTGGGAAGCAACCTTAAGACATGTGTACAGGACGGGCAACGGCAAGGCCGATCTGTTAGCTAAGATGGGCTATGGTATCGAAGGCAACCAGAGGGTGTGGAAGGAAGAGCCGCCAGACATTCGTATGCTGGTAGAGTATTGATTTAGCAGTTAGGCTGCTGGTCTCGCTTTTCAACCCAAAAAAAAAAAATCTATTAAACACAATTGTTAAACTTAAGTTGTAACATATATATGCTTCCCTTGAGTTTAAGTATAATAACCTATAATATATGTACGGATATGAACACAACGATACAAACATATTACGTTACGGATATAACGATTATAATATTTTTTTCGAATTTTTTATGTGGGAAGTATTTAGCATGGAATCCGACACGATACTAAACGATACGACAAAATAATATTTTAGAAATATCGATGCATTCATGATAATTACTAAACGATACGACAAAATAATATTTTTAGAAATATCGATACATTCATGATAATTACTTATAAGTTATTAATACTATTCATTCTCGGGTTCGAACCTTGTGGATGTAAAAACTACGTTGGGAGGGATCTCCGCAATAAGCGCCTTCAGCTATCCCGAAAGATTAGTCCTTCACTCAATTGAGTGGGGAGAAACTCTGAGAGATCGAAAAAAAATTAATACTATTCATACTAAAATTCCAAACATTTCATTTTCCGTAATAAAAATAACTCTCGTACTCGGATAGTTTTGCACCAATAATAAAATGTCAAACCCTGGAATCGGCAAAATCGATAAAGAAGATGACAGCAACTTGGAAAATCAATAAAACAATAATTTAGATACTTTTATTATTGAAGCAGAGATTTATTGATTGATCACTGGTCAAGAATCAAAGACCGGCCTATTGAATTAAGCCGCCTCTAGGATCAGATATTTCAATTAATTACATTTCATATTCCAAAACAAGAGAATTAGCTAACTAAATATATATTATTAATTATGAATATTTAAGAAAACATTACTATTTAGAAGAAAAAAATTAACAAATAATTACACCAAATCTACACTGCACATCCCGGTGTTTGGAACTCATTGGTGGGATCACATATAATATCATCTTAATGCCCCTTTTTAATTCCTTCTTGTATTAAAATTCTAGCTTGTTAGAAATCAAGAGGGAGGGGAGGGGGGTGAATTGATATATGTGAGATTTTCGCACAACTCTTTAAGGATTTTGCAGCTCAATTAATGAAACCAATTGCTCATATATGAAAGATAATCTCAATAAATATTTGAACCAATTAATCAGAGATTTGAGCAAGTAAGCAAAGCAGCGGTATCAATGTGGTAAAGCTGTTGAACCAGCTTACAGTAATTTCAGCTTGGATAGATATGATGAAGGTTCAAGATCAAGATCTTGATAACAAGTTAAGTGCAGATCTTTGTTTTCCACAAGTTGTCACTGCTTCAATAATTAGTGAATGAAAGTTTGTTCAATGTATTGCTTTCACCAAGATCTCATTCACGCAAAGATCATAACAACCAGAAGCTCAACAAGACCTAATTCAATATACCAGATAGCACAGTTATGATCAGATCAATAAGCTCAATTTTTGAGAAAGATAAGTCTTAAACCAGATAACGAAATGTAAGAACAAGAGACTCAAGATTTAGAGAGGTTTGGCCTCATTGGTTGTGAAAACACGAACCTTTGAGATTAATCCTCTACCTAAGGTTGTTAAGCTTAGGATTTTGAAAGGGTCACTTATATATAAAGGAGAGGTTACAAAGATACAACAAATGGAGCTATTTTCGGAACAAAACAAACCATGGAGTAGTTCATCCGACAAAGCTCCAGGCTCCTGCCTATTTGCAAAACAACCCACCAATAGAACTCAATCTAGGTGTTAACAGAAGATAGAAGCAGCAAAATCAGCAAGGAAAGCCAAATGAATTTGTTGGTCTTCATCTCCTTTTATGCACTTCAGAAATGACCGTTGCCACTTGAATTTGAATTGTGGCATGCAACAACTCTTTTCTTCAGCCATGTCATATATGAGAGAGATTTATGCTTGATCAAAATTGTGTTTGAGCAGCTCCACTTGTCCACTAACGACTCTTTATGTTGACCATCAAAACATGCAAGTGGAAGATGATGTCACTCTTTATTGCTCTGTCTGCTGGAATACTTTGTACCATCTGTCTGCCAGAATACTTCGTTCCAGTTGATGTTCCAGGATGTAGAGATCATGTAGCACTTTTTGTCAATCAAATAAAAATCCTTGGATGTTCAACAGTTTCTATTAACAATTTTACTTGCTATTGTTATGTATTACTCTTACTGCCGTAAATAAGCACATCTCACAGAAGTAAATCTGAGTTATTTGTTTTTTTTCTTTTTTTCTTATAATCTTTTGTCTTCAAGTTTGTGTGAAATAAAATTAAAAAATTTGTTATATGTAGGATACAGCCGAGTACGGACCGAGACATTATTGCATCTGTTGCACCTATCTACCAATTCAGCATAGCCCTAGCAATTACATTTGGATGGATTGTAAATATGTACATATATGTAAATATTTAGGTAGTCTACCCAACCTGTTTTGACTTTTGACAGCAAGCCTATTTTGCTAACATCCCTACTGAAAAATATTGTACACCGACACTTTTGCAAGCTCTATTGGCCACGGCATGAGACCTATTTAGCGTTGTACAGTTACACTTCTGGACATCATCACGTAATCCTATTCGGGTAAATTAGATAACTTAATTAAACTTGTCATTACTTATCACATGGAATAAATAAAATGTTTATGCATTCATTCTGTACTATATCAAAAATACCGGGCACGATCGCCGCGCCTTGCGTGGCTCCCCTGGAACTAGTATAGAATAATTGAAGAGATTTATGTATTATATAACACGGACTCCGCTAGTTTTTCGCCCATGTAGTGCCCAGCACATGTTGGACACGCATACGTGTCCAACACGATTCCTACACGTATTGGACATGATTAAAACATATCCAAAATAAAAAGAATTAAAAAAAAAATTAAAATACAGACACAACGAGGTAAAGTTTCCAATACAGATTGAATATGCATGGCAGGGCAAATGTTATAATTATACAACATTTTTTATGTGCTTTTAATATTTTTAGAATTTTTTGGAGAGGCAATTGAAAATTATATAATATATTTTGAGAGTTATTTTAAGTATGACATTATATGAAAAACATATCATATTTTGCCAAAATGGGGAGTTAAGTATAAATATGATGCCCAACCAGGGATTTATCCCACATTACCCCATCTATCTATGTATCTATCTATCTATATATGTATATGTATCAATATTCATATGATTTTATTTGGTATTTTTCCTTCAGATAATATAAAAAAATAAATATGAATTAAATTTCAATTTAAATCTATCTCTCTAATTCTACTGGATGATTAATTCTACGTACGCCAAAAATAAAGAAGGAGACTTCAAATAAAAAAGTAATACGTAGACATTAAATCAAGAATTAGAAAAAAATATTACCCCAAGCCAAAATACTCAAAAAACTTTTATGGCATTCTTCCCGAAGTTAAAAAATTTAAGGCATTCTCCCATTGAGTTACTAAGGTCAAAATGTTTGATCTGCATTCAAGAAGCAAATGGGGTGTTAAACCAGCAAGTGGATATTAATCTTAAATTTAATTCACATGTTATCGGCATGTTCTATATATTTAATTCGTAAATAAATAGTCGAATGGGGGTGTTAACCAACAAATCGATATTATTCTTAAATTTAATTCACATGTTATCTTCTATATTTAATTTGTAAATAAGTAATGCGAATGGGGTTGAGTGTTGACGATATTATTCTTAAATCTATATGTTTTCGGTAATTTTTATGTTTAATTCGTAAATAAGTCTAAAGTCTGATAAATTAATGTTAATTAAATCGAACTAAAATGTTTGGCTCGTAAATAAATAAAAAAAATCTATAAATAAACATTATTCAAGTCCGACCAAACTTTAAAGGAAAATTAAACCACCAAATTTATTAAGTTGAAGATTAAAGT
>JBBMKE010000009.1:9854126-9865044 GCA_037834125.1 Lippia alba | reverse complement strand
TAATTTGTAATTTTTAGAAGTAGAGGGATTAAATTGTAATTATACCAAACCTCAGGGGACCTGGGTGTAATTTTCCCTAAATATATATATACCATTCACACTTGTACATGAGGTGGTAGACGTCACTCACTAAGATTTAATACTTAATTGTGTTGCGTTTGAATTCATTGAACTTCTGTCGGCGGCATCAAATTAGATTCATGAAAACTATACATGTTGCTCTTTATAAGTTCAATAAATCAAATGTTAGTATATTTAAATGCAGAATGTTAGATTTTACACCAACATTATTTCAGAAGTATCCATCCCTGTCGATCTTGGCCAAGAGATGACGGAAGAGAGAAAGGTGTGGAAACGATGGACCTGATGGTCTCGTGATGGAGCTTCGTAATATTAAAAACTAGTTTTAAGTTTTAACTCGTTTCTATTAATGAAAAAGAAGTATCCATTCGCATAATTAATTAAATGAGAGAGAACACGCGATTATCTTAAAATGACCGCAAAACATATAAGTCCAATTGTGGTAATTTTTTTTAACACTTGCTTTAAGTGAAATCGGAGTTATTATGATGAAAAAAAATCTGGTTCTTATCCAAAGAGAAGATATTTCAAATATTAGTCATTATCTATGCAAAGAGAAGATATGCTTCAACTATCAATCGTTCAAGAGTACATATTAAATATGAGTTCTTATTCAAAGAGAAGATCTGAAAATACATGTTAAATTTGAATTCTTTTCTAAAGAGAAGATTGTTTCAAATTAAATTTAAGTTCTTATCCAAATATTTTAGAAAATGTGATTCAAAGAGCAATCGTTAAAGTACATGCTCATGCATTTAAAAGTACATATTAAGTAGATGTGCTTCAAAGATAAGTACTTTAAAAGTACACATATCTGAGTTCTTATTCAAATAAAATTAAAAATCAATCAGTCTTATCTATCCTTAAGAATTAAGGAATTCATTCAGTCTTATCTATATGAGTTCTTATCCAAGCAGAAGATCGGTTTAAAAATCAGTTAGTCTTATCTATCCTTAAGAATTAAGGGATTCAGTCAGTTTTATCAATCAGTCATATTAAGGAATAAGAAAATCCAAATAGAACATCTCAGTCTTATTAAGAAATAAGAAAATCCAAAAAGAAGATCGATTTGTGGTTATCTACTCAGTCTTATCTATCTTTAACAATTATAAGATCTATCTTTAAGAAGTATAAGAAAATAAAAAATCAATCCTTATCTTTTATCTATCCGTAAAAATTTAGAAATAATGTTACCAATTTTTTTCCCTTAAAATTCCGTTATGCCATTCTAAATTCATAATTTATAAAAATCATTTATTTATATTTGTTTATATTGATAAACCTTAAGGATTATTGTAATTTTGGTTATATATCGAATGTAATTATGTAACACTCAAACAAACAAAAATCTGCACCAATAATTTATTAGGGAGTAACTCGACCATATATTTTGGCAATTTTTGTACCATATAATAAAAATGATGTAATCTAATGCTTTTTTTATTTATGGGAATTTGATTTTTCCCGCTAGAAATTCGATCCACTTTTATACGTGCCTAGTTCGTCACGTGTAAATTTTGACCGACAAACCAATTTTTGGTAAAAAAAATACTAAATTATTTAATTTTAAAAATATAATTCTATTTTGGTACTAAATTGACAGAGTCTGCATATTAGATTTGTAATACTTTCAATTAAAAAAAATGTAGGCGAATTAATCAAATCAAACGAAGGTAAAAGCTAGAGCCAGTCTGAACTCTGAAATCAAATCCTTTTTTGTCTCACATCAGAAATGATCCCCGTGGCAACTCAATTCGAACACGATCTCTATCTCTCTTAACCGACATTAATCCATTGTAATCTTCGGAAGGCCAGGTTCATGCATATTTCCAGAAAGACACAGTCAACCGTGTGTGAACACACGTGTCTTTTATCATAGCCCACTTTTAATTTCCCAAGTTTTTATTTATTTATTAATCAAATAAACATCAATAATAAATATTCCTTTTTCCTTTTTTTCCGCACGCCTGCAATATAAGCATGCATATACATTACGTTAGGATAAATCATAAATCACTGTTCCATTGACTGCATCATCCGAACTTGGTCCATTTATTTCTTTCCTTCACTGTTGCATGTAACCGCCCTCCACAATTGATCCCATTTATATATATAAGGCCAAAGAGGAAAAAGCACAAAAAAAGAAGTCAAGAACATCAATTTTTCTTATAATCAAAGGTGGCGAACGGAAGAGAAGACGGCGATTATGCCAGGTTTCCGGCGATAGGAAATAGAGAGAACACCACCTCCACCACGACCACCGCCGAAACCAGCATGACAGTTCCATATTTCACCATGCAGCGACAAGAGCCGGCGGGGGATAATTATCTGCTGTCGGCGGTGGTGGCGCCGCCTCATCATCTGTCGTCTGAGATGTCGGCGATGGTGACGGCGCTGACCCACGTGGTGTCGGGTCATGAGCCGCACGGTGGCGGAGTTGATTCTCCTTCCTCTGTTTATTCGTCTTCGAGCTCTGGACAAAAGAGAAGGCATAATCAAGAAGATGATGCGGCGCCGTTTTCTGAGCAAAGTGAGAGGATGTATCGCGGGTTTGGAGAGTCATCTTCCTCGTTTAAAGCTGGTTAGTTCTGATTTTCTCTGTTTCTTCTTAATATTTCTTCATGAGTTATGCCTTCTGACATGCACCTCCTCTGTTTCTTTATTTCTTTATAGCTAGTTTTAATGAAAATTATTTCCTTTCTCCTTTGTAATCTCAGTAGCCTATTAATCCATTTTGTATGTATCTATACACGAAATAGGAGGTCTTACAATATATATACATATATATATATATATATATATCTATATATAATAGGAGGTGCATAAAAACATAAAACACGAGATGCAAACTATATATATTGGGATGTCAATATTGAAAAGAGCTTTTCATAATTTCATTTATCAACTCTGATTTTCTTCGAGTTTGAATTCGAGTTAGATGGAGCCCAAAGACGTTTTTATTTTATGTTTAGATTAATTATATACATGTAATATTATATGAATTGCTAAAATGGTTCTAAGATGAAATTGTGAAAACAATTAACATTCACGATATTAGTGCTCTCTTCGGTTTCTAAATTTTCTGTGGTTTTACCGATAATTTGATCATTTCAAGAATATAATGTCACCTTTTTTTTGCCAAAATAATTTATTTTCATCTTTTTACTTGAATAAAATGTAGTCTAATTGACCAACATTTCCTAACATATATTTATACAGAGCCGGACTCTGCCGCAGAACAAGCGGCGCCACCGGAACCCTCGGCCACTTCACAGTACCACGAAACCACCACCGGAGAAAGACGAAGAAAATATAGAGGAGTCCGCCAAAGGCCATGGGGCAAATGGGCCGCAGAAATTAGGGACCCACACAAAGCCGCTAGAGTTTGGCTCGGCACCTTCGACACGGCGGAAGCCGCCGCCAGAGCTTATGACGACGCCGCACTACGCTTCAGAGGCAACCGCGCGAAACTCAACTTCCCAGAGAATGTCAGAATCCTCCCACCACCACCGCCATCGGAATCCACCATCTCGGCCGCTCAGCCACCACCCGCCGCAGCTCAGCTGCCACCATTCTTTGGAGCCGCCGCCGGAGATTATTGGGAATACTCGCGGTTACTCCAAAGCAGCGGCGGAGTTTTTCATACCCAGCAACCGACGACTCTGTTCGAGCAAATGATGTATGCATCATCATTAGCTGGTCTATATTCTTCTTCATCACCTTCTTTGTATCCACCAGAATTCTCTAGTGGCCAAATTATACATTTCTCACCGCAGGAAAACAACCAACAAACGCAAGGGCGCGGTAGTGGTGGCGGCAGCAACAGTGGTGGCCGCAACACGAATTTTCCAGTGCCGCCGTGGACATCTTCAGAGCACTACCCTTCCTCCTCCTCGTGACATATTTTGTTTGTTAGTCACGGCTACAAAGGGCATTGCATTTTCGATTTTATGTTTGTATTTTATCTCTTATTTATTCACGTACACAATCAAACAGTACAGATTAGGAGAGATCCAAAGCCCTCCCGGAGGATATACAATTTATTTTTTCACTTTTTTGATGTATAATAGTCCCATTGTTCTTTATTTATTTGGATTTGGGATATCTATTCATTTTCTCTTTATTATTCAATGTAACTCGTTGAGTTTTAATTTTAAATTTTGATTTCTACTTAACATTTACTAGTGATATATAAGTATTGCGCTTAGGTCAAATATGCAGAATCTGACATTATATTTGAAGTAATATTTCATAAATATTACGGAATAAGTATTTCAAACTTCTCAAGGATAAGTTTCTTATCCAGCATCCACATTCAAAACCATCAAAACTCTGAAATAGTGGAACCATCACTGAAATGTGGTTCAAACCCATTTATCAAATAATGGACCATCTCTGAAATGTGATTCAAACTCATTTATGGGAATTCAGTAAGTATTTCAATCCCATTTATCAAATAATGGACCATCTCTAAAATGTGATTCAAACTCATTTATCGGAATTCAGTAAGTATTTCAAACCTTTCGATTGTGGATAAGAATGAATTTCTAAACTAATGTGGATTTGTGGAATTCAAACTCATTTATGGGAATTCAGTATGATGGTGTCGGAATTGGTAAAGGGTGAAATCAACACCAAACACTCTCTATTTGTGTGGAAGGGAAGATCATCACAGGCGTTTTGAGCCTCAGGAACTGGGTTCCCGTTGAGCGTGGATTCTACCAGTTAGGGTAACACCAAGTGAAGAATGTGAAGCTGTAAGAAGCTTGAAATGTGCAGCAATGGGGTTTTTCAGTTCAGTGTATGTTTCTTAGGTGTGAAGAAATGCAATGTAGTAGGTAAGGATTGCTTGGGGAAGGAGGAGTGTGTTCCTTCTATTTATAGTTTGAGGGTGATGTCAGTTATGTAATATTAACTGAGTGGTCCTGAAATAGCATTGCCCTAGACACGTGTCAAAGTGTGAGGGCCTGAAAGCGACGTGCACGTGTCTCTTTCACCTTTTAGGTAGTTACGCCCAGCTATTGTGTCAGCGGCGGTTATGAGATTATTCCCTCGAGCGATGATGAGACGCTCGTATAGCCAGCGAGCATGGGGACGCTCGAAGATAGGTTCCTTGAGAAAGGGGTTAGAGCGATGAACCGGTAAGCGCATAGGCTCGATGGTAAGCTCATGCGAGAGTGAGGTTCGAGGGAGGTAGCTTCTCAGTTGGTCCTGTAAGAATTGAGACTAGGCACATGCCGCGAGCCTCGAAGTCCCAAGCATACCATTAGAGCTATGGCCGGGTCATCATGGGAGTCTTTCACGATCATGTCACGTGGACGGTGTAGATATGAGCGTATCTTGGGTCCATCAATTCATCGGAATTCAGTAAGTATTTCAAACCTTTCAAATGTGGATAATAATGAATTTCTAAACCAAAAACATCCGCCTCATGCGATTCAAAATCGTCTCTGGAATAGTAGAATATGATTCAAACTAAGGATGTAAACAAGCCGAGCTGGCTCGTGAGCTTTGCAAGCCGGCTCGGAAAAGGTTCGGGCTTGGGTTTGTGACTGACGAGCCAGGCCGAGCCATAATTCAAACCAAGCCCGAGGTATAATGTATGTGGTTCGAAGCTCGCGAGCTACATACTAAAATTAAATATAAAATATACTATATATGTTATATACACTATACACGTGTATTATATGTATACCTACACTAAAATAAACCCAATTCTAATTTTTTCCCATTCACAGTTGCAGCAACCTCAAGAAACTAACCTAATTCTTTTTCCCCATTCACAGCGGCAACAACCACAAGAAAACCCTACCCCCAATTTTTCTTGCTTCAAATCGGCGCAGAAGAAAACCCTACCCCCAATTATTTTTTCCTTCAAATTGGCGCAACAGCCACAAAAAGGTAATTCTTTTTTCTTCAAATCGGCGCTGCAGAAAACCCTACCCCCAATTTTTTTTCTTCAAATCAATGCAGTAGCAACAAAAAGACAATTCTTTTTCCTTCAAATCCTGCTGTGCCAGTCACAATCTCAGTACATTCTCTCTTTCTCACAGTCGCACCTCCGCCCACACCTCCTGCCACTGCTGTCTACCGCTCTGCCCCCACCAATCGAGCCACGGTGTCGCCAAACCTTCGTTCTACATATTTTAGTTTGGATCTTGTATTTTTTTCAATTTTAATCTTCATATTTAAGATTTAGAACTTCAACTTGTATGTTGATGGAAATGAATTGTTCATCCTTATTCGGTTTTATTTCTGTAATTCTTCAGATCTGGGCTTATTCTTTCATAAACTTCGTTTTTATTTCTACAATTCTTCAGATCTAGCCTTGTTCATCCTTATTCTTCATAAACTTAAGTATTTATTTCTACAATTCTTCAGATCTGGGCAATAAAATTGTTTTGACTGTTTTTTTTCTAATGGCTTGTGGGCTCGGCTCGGCCCGGCCGAACCCTCCTACGAACCAAGCCCAAACCCCCCTTCCCGTGGCTCGCAGGCTCGCAAACCGAACCCAAGCCAAAATTTTCAGCCACGAGCCCAAAAAATATCAAGGCTCGCCTCGGCTTGTTTACATCCCTAATTTAAACCCATTTATCAGAATTTAGTTCTGATTATCCTCAATCCATTTAAGAAGATTATCCCGGATAAGTTAGTAGTTCCAAATGAGTTATTCACTCAATTATATTAATGCATGTTGGCCTCTTAGGTATATGATGATAGGTTTTATTGTATTTCAAGGATACTTAAGTTGTTTTTATATATACTCTTTTTATATTTTTTATTACGTGTTTAATTTATACATAAATAAATTGTTTAAATTGAATAAATTATTCTTTAATTATTTTGGTTAGAATCCATAATTTTATACGGAATATAATTGATTTACTCTATATAAATATTTGTCATATGCCTAGAATTTTGATTTCAAGGTAACAATTAGGTTGTGTGATACTTATCTTACTTTTTTAACCTAATATCATAGTGTGATACTTATCTTACTTTTTTTTTTGGTCCTAGTGACAGGAAAATAAAAATTTCTGTGATACTTATTGGAAAATTTGCTCTTTTTTTTTTGTCCTACCGACAAAAGATTTGTGATACTTATCTGAAAATTTGTACTTCCTATCGACTGAAAAATCTTCACTGCAGTTTAGTATTTCTTCTAAGTCTTATTTACTTGTTTGTTATTTGGAAAGTAATCTCTTCAAAGTCTTATTTGCTTGTTTATTATCTCGAGAGAATTTTTGTGCAGATTAGTAATTTCTTTCAAGTCTTGTTGGTTTTTTTGTTATCTGAAAGGAACTTTGATGGTGAAGAAATCAACCTTAAGTTTAAGAATTGTTTGAAATAAATTGAGTTGCATAGAATTGTTTAGTCGTGGACATAATCGTTCAATAACAAATTCTAATTAGTTGTTAGCAAGAGTACTACACTCAAATTGTGAAGTTGTGTGATTATAATACTTCCGCATAGAGACGAGATTTTCTGCTACACCTTATGCTTTATCTTCTACTACACTCGTTTAATATGTGACATGTGTCAAATTGTAAAATTTTATTAAAATTCATTATTCCAGCGGGTCCCACAGAAAACTAATGGTTTGTTAACACGTTAGTAAAAAAAATCAAAAAAAAAAAAATCCATCTCAAACACCCGACTTCGATTCCATCTTCAACCATCTCAAACAACGTCGTTTCCTCCCCAATTCTCCAATCCTTAAGGCTTAAACCCTAATCCCCAATCTCCACCAACCAAAGATTTCGCCAAAATTCGAAAATCGGGCTGAATTTCTCCTCCACCACCGTCTCCAGTGACGGACAAGTAAACCCAGAAAAACCCATCTCCCGTAATTGGCTGAAACTTGCCACCAGAGGCTCGCCGTAGGTCCATGCTCTGTTCATGAACCTATCGGTCCTCGAAAGGGCCGCCATTAGCGCCGCCGCCGGCGGAATCGCTGGCGCATTCACTTACGTTCGCCTGCACCCACTGGACACAATCAAAACCAAGCTGCAGACATACATAACACTGAGGCACGTTCATAACATTGTTTGCTTGTAATTAACATTCCTTCTTCCCTGTTGTCTCTGGTTTCTGGGATTTTGATTCATTTCATTTCCCAGGAGCCCATTATTCAAAGAGGTAACCACAACAATTTTTATTAATTTTAATGCAAAATGTTTCATTTTTGTTACAATTCTTGCTTCATATTGTTCCGATTCTCGACATTATTGAGATGATTAATCGTTGGCTAATTTTGTTTTATTTGAAATTAATTTGTAATCCAGCATACAATTGACGGGCAGGGGAGGGGGTTTCAAAGATGGTGTTTGGATTAATCTACAGGAGTTTAATGTATGTAATTAATTTAATTGAATTTTTATTGTTTGATAATGCCTTTTTTATTGTAAGAAAATTGATGGGTTTTTGGCAGATTGGCATTGGGATATGCATATCCTGCATTTCTGTGCTTCAAAACCGTGGAGAAGAATAAAAATTGAGATTAAAGAGCTCAGATTTTGGTGCCAATATTGGTGAGAATTGTTTTAGATCCCATACTACTAATTTATTTATTATCATCATGATTATTTGAGTTGAAGAATTGTTATGTTATACGTATTGTTTACACATAATAAATAATACCACCAAAGAATGTTAGCTCTTTCAAGTATTATAGCCGAAACTTTCTTTTTATCTTTTTCTTTAAAGATGATCATTTGTTGGTTTTTCGACTACTTTAAATAAATCTGAATTTGTTATAGTTGGATCTTGATTGGGTCAATTCATTGGTTGATTTGTTGAGGTTCAATGCATAGGGTTTGGATTAGAATTTCTCCTTTTAAATGAAACAATTATTAAATGATTGCTTTTGAAAGCAATTAAGCAAGAATCGAAATAATTAAATAAGTACACAATATTATTCACTTTCATCCAGCATGATTAAGGTTTGCATCTTCAAGCACCCGAAGAATGTTTCAGCTTAGTGACACATTGTATCTGACTGTTAACTACATAGATCAGTATCTTTCTGGAAATGTAATGGATAGACAAAGGTTGCAATTGCTTGGTGTGGCTTGCATGACGATTGCATCGTAAGATTCATTCTTAAAAAGTTTTCGTCTATGTATCGACTGTTATGCTCTTGATTGAAAAGAAGTGTTAATGTGGAATATGCACTTTGCAGAAAATATGAAGAGATTTGTGCACCTTAGGTGGAAGAGTTTTGCTACATAACAGATAACACTTACTTTAAGGATGAGGTACTTTAATTTCTTTGAAAAAGAATCCTTCATCACTTCTGTTTACTTCGAATGTTTGCATATCCTAATGTTTCCAACGTTTCAGGTTTTGCAAATGGAACTGATGTCCTGAACTACCTGAAATTTGAAATGACAGCTCCTACAGCTAAGTGTTTCTTGAGGTGAGTATTTTAATTTTGTGCAGATAATGAGCACTCTTAATACAGGTTATTCCCATCAAAACTCTTATGTTCTGTCACTTATCTAAAATTGTAATTGTTAAACGATTTGGTCAACGATTTGTTAAATGAGCTCGTCATCTTTATGATTGTAATTGTGTCCTGAATTGTGCTTGAATCGATATTATCTTTAAAAGAATTGATGCTTTGTTGTTTATTTTGTAGATTCGGGTTTGAGTACGAAATTAGAGTGAAATTGGTCGATTTATGAAAATATTTGACGAACTGGGGCTGAATATATTGGTGCAGCTGATTTTTGCATGGAGAGCTATGTTGTGATAATAATTTGAAAGCAATTGGAGGGCATGCATGCACGATATTGTTGGGAAATTAGTTGTTGTTGAGTTGATTATGTGTGCATCAGATTCAATGTGGATTTTATATGGGCCGCGTGCGTGGAGAATATTAGAGACTAATTCACCTTAAGTTTGGGCTGAAAGTATTTCTTAGAAGTAAATTTAGTTGGGCTGCGTGAATCTAGCATTGGAAATTAATGGGAAGAGCCCAGTTCGAATTGTAGTGGGCTACGTGTTCGTCTTTAATTATTTGAGCCCAATTTGCTTTGGTGGGCACGGACTTAATTAATTGTGAAAGCCCAGGTTTGCGTGGGGCTTGGAGGACAAGAAACTTATTCCGATTTGCATGAGGATTTAGGACTTGGCTATATATTTATATTTTCGGACAGCACTTCAAGGGAGGAATCACGAAACAATAAGGACGTGACTTTTGGAGCAGTTCTCTCGGACAGCTTTGGAGCACGTCGAGGAGCAAGATTTCGGCATCTCAAGTTCTTCATATTTAGTTTAATTTATTTGCTTTCTTAGACTATGTTAAAGAATTCCTCTAGTATTGTTTTTATTAATTTTAGTAGCTAAGTTTTTTTATTATCTAGCTAGGGATTATAGATTCGATTTGGATATTGTGAGACCTAAGCATTTTTATTAATTTAAGTTTATTTAGGCATTTATCTTATCTCCGTGTTTCATGTTTATTGTGATTAGTCAATTTTGGGATAATGCACGATCTCTAGGTTGTTTAACTTGCATAGTGTCATTCATGATGCTTGAAGTGTATGTAAAGTTGATTGATAAAAGGTGATAAATTAGTGGCAGGGTCTTAGCGATAATATTCCTCGTTCACTAAGGGATTTGATATTCTAATTTAAATATTGCGTGTGCCATTACTTGGTTAATTAGGGTTGGTGTTTTTATTGTTCTTAATGCTGTGAATTCATTAAATCCTGTCGATTGTCTCTAGGGATTGTGAATTTATTTGGGAAGATAATTGTCGAGTGTCTCTAGGTTATCCGAATAATTAAGTAAAAACGAGGTTGAGTCGAGTGTCTCTATCAACTATAGCCAA
>JBBMKE010000009.1:9805525-9818823 GCA_037834125.1 Lippia alba | reverse complement strand
TATATATACGAATCGAACCTAATACAAACAGAATTGAACCATTTGACGAACCGAATTTCGATCTAAAAGATAAGATTCGTCGAACTCAAATAATAACCTGAACCAAGCAAAATAGGTTCGAGGCGAATCTCAAGCAAAAATAAAATAGCAAAATTTGGTTTGATTCGCTTTGGTTCGTATACGTCCCTACCGAAGAGTGCGGACAAAAGATTGGAATTAGCATTTTTAAGATTTTAGTGGCACGTAATGAGAACTATTTTAAGTTCTTGTACTTTTTTGGAAATATTGAAAAGTTCAATACAAAATGCTACATAATTTATTTGTTTTGTTTTAAAATAGTAGGAAGTTTAATAAAATAGGTGACTGAAGCCCAATAAGTAATGGTCATAGTCTGCCCAAGTTTTAAATGGGCAAAAGTAAGAGTCCAACTCAGGCCTACTTAGTTTCTTGGGCTTTCTATAGCCTAATTTAAATTTTGTCCTTTAAGATAACCACTAGAATGCATGTACAAATCACAATTGAAACCTAATAAGTAAATAGTTAGCTTTTTCTTCTTTATTTTTTAAAAATTTTAGGTTGCAAGGATTCGTCTCAATCTAAGATAGACAGAATCGGTCAGTATTTATAAAAGATTTACATTATACTATACCTCATGGATAGGTAGAACAATGAGCCGACCCAGCTTCGCCGGGCTAGCTTGAAAAAAGCCCGTGTTAGGATTCGACGCTTGCGAGTCGAGCCGAGTGTCATGATGCATACGAGTCAATCTCGAGTCAGATTGTCTCTGCTAGCTCACACATATATATATATATATATATATATATATATATACACTTATGTTTTATTTATTTAATTTCCATACTCAAGCCAATTTCTATAGGACCCAAGCCACAAAAAAGAGTCAAGTCTTGGCTCGTTGCCATGCCTACCCATTGAGACAAAAGGGGTTTTGAACCTATAATTTTATCAGGATCAAATCATATCATGCTTTATTTGACCAATCTTGCAGAATTAAAAATTAACTTAAACTATGCAAAAATTATCAAATGGTATAGCTGATGAATAGTTGGATCTCATATTAGTTTATATAACTAAATAGCTCTTATTTGATTTAACTAAAATGCAAATATTATTGATTAAAAAAAATTATACCTTACTAATACGTAGTTAATATTGGAAAATTTTAGTATTTGTGGTTCCAGTCGATTCGAATACAAAATAAAAAGAGTATAGTTATTTGTTAGAGAAAAAAAAAAGAACTTAATACGTACATAAATGATAGATGAAGTTAAATGAAAAGAATTGGAATAGCGATTCTTAATATTATTGGCTAAATACTTATGGTTGTACTAAGATTATTAGCGAATTATTCCTTAATTAATTCCATATTTAATTTGTGCCTATGTAATTAGCAACACAATGTCTGTGCTGCCAAATAAAACAAAAGCCCTGGTCGGAATTCATTCACGACGTACGTATCTCTTAACCTTATGCTGCCACGACCACGACAACTCCTCCCCACTCTAGGCTGGAAAAACCTTAAAGGACTACTATAATTAAGTGTTTTTTGACTTCATGAAACTAATCAATTATTTATATAAATTATTGGCATGCATCTTGTACGTATTTGCATCATGAAGTGTACTAGACATAATGGCTCATCATGTGCCATTTTGATATTTTAAAATGTCAATATATGCAAAGTAAATTAATTTTGAAAAATTAAACATTATTAGAAACCAAATTTAAAGGTTCCGGGAACAATATGTATCGGTTTACATATCATAATATTTCATGTCAATTTATATGCACTTAGGCCTCAATTAGTCATTTTAATACAACTGAGATGAACAGGTTTGGATTTCGTAATTTTGTGTTTTATTTCCTAGATTATTTATATAAGTACGCAATATGTATTAATAAACGGTTGAGACTAAAATAGAGAAGTAATTGGAATATGGAATAAATCAAAAGATTCTTTCCTAAAATCTTGACCGCCTATTAATTTATACACTTATTGTGTGTGCATAATGAGTGAAATAAGAGGTGAAACATATATTTAAAACAAAAAAATCCAAACTCGATACAAAGTGAAAAGGCATACAATCACCTACAATTAAAGCGATTTCTTCCATTAATTTCAAACGCCTGAACCTCGTTGTAAATTGATATTATTTTCTTATTATACTGGATGTCACAGATGTTTGAATATTGAATCATACTCCTTAATAGCTTAATTTTTTAAATTAATTGGTCATTTAATATATTATTAGAGCCCAAGTCAAAGGGGTTATGAGGTCGAATCCTCACGGTCACCCAATTAAAAAGAAAAATTCACGTGTAAGACTAGACCGGAAAAAGTCCCAAACCCAAAAAAGTCCATACATGAGGGAGTAAGAAGTCCGTCTACATATGAGAGAGCGTGTAAACTGTCAAGAAAGGAAACTTATAATTAGGGATTTGTTTATGATTATAATTGACTTTCCTTAATTATGTACCTAGATCCCTTTGCATATATGTACATTGTAATTGTATCATTCTTCATACAGAAATCCAATACAATACAGAAAATTCCCAAACTCTATGGCTCTCATATTAGATAACATAAACACGCGAGGGGACGTGTATTAATATCAATTCACTTTTATCTAAAAGTTTAAAATTTTAGATTAAATATTTAAATCTAATGGAGATGATTATTCAAATACTAGATAAGTTTAATTTTTAGATTAAATCTAATGGAAATGATTATTCAAATAATATATAAGTTAAAGTGATCATTCAATACTAAGTAAGTTGAGGAACCCAATTTACATAAAATCAAATTTGGGACCCAATGTTATAATATCATTTCATAAAGCACTAAACCAAAAGCCCTGAATACAACACATGTTATAAAACTAAAAAAAGTTGATTCCGTAGGAAAGTGGCAACGAATCCACATAGTGGATATATAGTGAAAAAGAACAAGGAAAACACACACACACAACATGAAATCTAACGAATATCGAAAGAGCACGTTCATTTTGGAAAAAAAATAACATTTTCCATGCATGCATGGAAGTTTACCGCTGCCAAAATTTTGTCCCTTTTTCGAGTACGGACAACAAACGATCCTTCCTCTCCTTCTTCCTCACATCTGAATACAATCACACTACAAATCTCATTACAACTGTAATTCATTTCATTATTATAATATATACTTATACACACATATATATATATCTCAGTCTTCGTCTTCCCCATAACCAAACTCCCAAGAATTCTCAATCCAGGCGCTCAAGAATCCGGGTCAAATTCAGCTTTCTAATTTTCGAACAATTTTGTTTACTTTTCCTTTTGTCCAAAAGGAAAAGATTGATTTCCAAGAAACCCAATATATATATATTAATCCAACCCTTCAAAAGATTTATTGAAAAATTAGATCGCAAATGATGATGACACCCAATTTGGATTTCGATTCTCTGAAAGCCCTCCATGATTCTATCAACAAATCTCTGCATAATTCCAGCGAAACCAAGTTCGAGATCATCAACCATGGTCAAGAAAAGTACGTTCACGAGATCTCTGAAGCGTCGTTGAAGATGGCGGACTCTTGCGCCGCCGCGAAGGACCTCCTCCTCCTCGCTAAGGACCACCTCCACCACCTGCAATCGGCTTTCCGCCGCGTCGCCGCCGCGACGGGGGCGGACCATGCCAGGAAGCATTTCGCCCCATATAGGAACCCCAGGAAGCAGCTTAAAAAGGCGATCTTGAAAAGGTTGGACTCGCTCAAGGGGATGAAGAACACCTGCATCGCCGCCGCGTCTGCAGCGTCGCCGCCACTGTCTCCGGCGGAGGAGGAGTTGAATTTGGTGGCGGTGGAGGATTTGCTGAGGGAGGTGAGGAAAACTACTTTGTCGATGGTGAAATCGCTTTTGACCCTGATAGCTTTGCCCGACCCGGATGGGAAAGCGGGTTCAGGTCGGAAGGAGCCGGGGTTCATGAGGCTTAAGCTGACGCGGGTCGATAGTTTGGGGCATTGGGAAAGCGTCCGCGGTGGCGCGTGGGATGTGCGGGCGGTGGCGAAGCGGCTGGAGGCGGTGGAGATGGTGGTGGAGGATATGGAAATGGAGTTGGAAAATATGTTCAGGAGGTTGGTTAGGACGAGGGCTTCACTTCTCAACATACTTACCACTTAGATGAGAATTATGTGGTAAAATAACGTTAATTAGAAGTGAGGATTTAGATTGATTTTACGAGGTCCCGATTTAAGTAATTGGCACCCATATTGGTATTATCTCCAATACAAGTGAATAGATTAGGCTTTTAAGTTTAGTTCCCGTAAGTGATTTTTGGTTACAATGTCATTCTTTGGTTAATAAAGGCATTCATTGATTCTTTTGTTCGATTAAACAGTGTTTAAACTCTATTTGTAACGTTGTATGGCTAACTCTATGCAGTTAGACATGACATGGCCACGTCTTAACGTATCTAGCTCAGTATCATAATGATACGAAAATGTGGTCTACTTAATTGTATAGCCAATTGTATTATAAATTGAACTAATGTACAAGTCAATTGTATACGACAATTCAACTGCTAATGTTGATTTGAATTCAATGGTTCGATATTCTCTTCAGTCTTAACGTCAAACTAGCTAATGGTGTGTTCCCACTTTTAAATCAAGAAATGTCAGTATATAAGAACGGAAATATAATTTGGCCAAAGAATTTTCAATGGCCAAACTTAATTGCGTAATGATTTTGTTTAAGTATAGCTTTTAATACGTCACATTCTTCATAATAAGAAATTCTTGCATAATATGTCACATTCTTCATAATAAAAAATTCTTGCCAAAGCAGAGACGTTAATATTCTGCATGTTTCATTGTGTAAGATGTCTAAATTCTGAAAGCTCCCAATGATTATAATATCAAATGTCTTTATTTTCAAGAATTGTATAGGACAAGTGAAGGTAAAACGATGGGGAAATAAATAAAGTGACAAACAAATGTTCATTCTCTCAAAGTTAAAAGGGCAAGTATCTTCACAATCACTTTATTATTTTACATAACCATAACATGGGTCTCAAAGTCAGGACACTTAACAAGGAAATATCAGCAGAGTTGCTTCATGATGCTCCATTCCAGCACAGCACCACAATTCTGGGAGATAAAGCACATCAAAATCGAAAATCTGAAATGATCACAGAAATATATCAAGACATGCTACAGAATCCAGCACAAATTAAAAGAGAAGAAAAAGTTACAGAATCCAGACAGTTTTCTTTTCATGTGGTGGATGTTGGGTCCAAGAGCTTAATATAAATTTTTCCCATGTTGATAATGGATTTACGAAGTTAGCGACAATACCATGAGTAAACGGTATGTATGATTTACATTATCCAAAGATACAAATAAATAAGAAAGCACTACTACTGTGGTCCACGACCACACATGGAGGAGGGGGATGGGGGGTCTCAAATATCAAACTAATGCTTTTAAACGTGAACCTTTTAGTAACGCATGGCCCCTTTGTAGCATCCGAATTCCAACAACGAACTTTAATTAATCCTTCACGATTTGATGCGTTTACCATCACTAGCTTACATATTCATTCTTCCGGAGCTTCAATTCTTAATTAAACCTTCTTCTAAATCTTAGGCAGTTAGGGTACTTGTGGAGAATTATCATTTATCATTGTGACTCGGTTAACGTTGCAAAGCAACACTACTAAAATCAAATTCTAATTACAATATACATCCTAATTTGAATAAGTGGACATCGAAACTATCAAGCAATAACGTAATCTGTTTTTCAATTGGCTAGCGGATGCGGTCACATGGTCACAAGCTTTTGCTTTCAGAAATTAGAGGCCATGACCCATGAAGTATACTACTTGTGGAAGATTGTTACACGCTTGAGATGCACAAAGTGGATTGGACATGCTGTATCGATATCCACAAATGTAAAGCCATTGAATTCAAAAGATCAAGTAGATGAATCAACAATTTACCTAATGGTGATCATCATGTCCTTCCCATGGATGCCTCCATCCCTGAAACCATGAAATAAATTCAGAAACTCTTTTCAGAATGCTACTCTAAACTTCAACACAATATCAACATACAGAAGCCCAAAAAGCAGAACTACTCACCAGCACGACAGGGCCGTCTTTCTTTGCCCTATAGAGAATCCAAAACCTGAATAATATAAAATGTTAACAGAGTAAATCAAAAGTAAATTTACTGTTCTGTGTGGTCACATATGACCCAAAGAAGAAGATTCAAAGCTTAATTACAGGAAAAAAAATATATCCCGGAGATATTAGTCATAAGAATAAGGATGTTGATAGTGTGGAGCATCAAATGCATTCTTCGGTAACAACAAAAATATCAATCATGGCCTTAAGCACTCTTAACACAAACTAACCATTGACAAATACATAGCATGCCAACCACTCATATTCTCAAAATCTTATCAAAATACATTTCAATACTTAAACTTCGAAGACTTCAAAGAACTAACAGCAAGATATCATACTCAAAAACCCATTATCCAATTCGTCAAGAAAAAACATCTCCCATAAATTCAACTACTTCTACACATCCATAGATCCAAGATACCTAATAACGAAATTCAGCCAAAACTGGAAACACTCAATCAAATTCCACCTGCTGAAAACTAACACAATTACGGCAAGCAAGCTTCAATTAGCTCAACAATCATCAGACAAACGCGAGAAAAAAAAATCCAACTTTCAATACAACAATCAATTTGATCAGACGATGCGCACAGATCTAATACATCCGATTCAATCAATCAAAACCTCAGCCAACCATTTCCCTACAAAAAAACCCTATGTTGTATGTACACATGGTAAGCATCTCCTTACCACATGACGGCACAGAGTCCTTTCCCGGTGACTGTGTGCCAGCGCTTCGGCTGATGCAAAGTTACGCCTTTGTAGGTAACGCCATGGCCGAGTCCTCCTCCTCCCATTTCTCTTCTCTGAATCGCGAACGTAAAATTGAATTAATCTAGGGTTTGAACTGATGAAGAGAGCTAAGGCGAATTGGGGGTCTCAGGAATAGAGCATTTAGGGATTTAGATTTTAGGCACACCCTCGAAGTTTGGATAAAACTCGAAATAGACCCTGAAACTTTTCAATTTCGCACTATGAACCTCACATTTTTGTGATGTCAAAGCACAATTCATAATTATTGTGCTTATTTAATCCCTTTAAAAAGCTGTAAAAATTTCACATTTCTTTTCTAACTATTTTTTAAAAAAAAAAATACGGGTAATGTGGAATCCCCGGTTAGAGATCATATTTTTACTTAACTCTTCATTTTGGCAAAATATCGTATGATTTTCATATAATGTCGTACTTAAAATACCTCTCAAAATATGTTATATAATTTTCACAAAATGTATTACTAAAACATTCTAATATTATATTTGTATCCTATTATGTTGTATAATTTTATGGAAAGTAAAGTAAAAATATTTCAATCTGATGAGGAGTTATTTTATGCTGTCCCTTGAAAATAAAAGTTTTGATCTATAATTTATAAATCTTAGAACTAAGCAGACTATTTACTTATTTATTGTTCATTTCATTAAATAAATTTTATTTATTTATTCATTTTAATTCAGATCAATATATTTATTAAATTTTGTAATATTTTACAGTTTACTTGATTTTAGGTTCCTGATTTTACTTAATTTTATGTTGAAATAAACCAATTTTTTTATTCAATTTTCTTTATATTATTAAATAATATTTCATATCCAGCCATTCAACTCAAAGCATTTGAACAACTCAGTAAGCTGGATAGTGGATAGAAGTCTTTGAATCAGCTAGATCTAAGTACAATTAAATAAAACACAACATATGATGCACCACACTTTTAAAAATATCATCTTTGCCGTATCATATCAACACCATGTTTGATACTTCTCACATGAAAATTTCAAGAAAAAATGTGTCGCTGCATCTATATCGTGCCCGTATCGCTGTACTCATATCCATACATCATTGAATACAACTTAGAAAAGAAAAAACATAGATATAGAAAAATGGAACAGAAAAGCAGTAGTCAAGTATTCTCATAATCTACATGAAAAAAAAAAAGAGCTGTTCAGTTATGTGAGAGTTTGTAATTTACTGAGATCTACATAGATAGAGGAAGAAGCATCCTTCGTTTCTTCTTCCTAGCCAGTCTTACTTGCTTCGTAATTCTCATGCATAAGAGCAATACCAAAGCTGAGCTTAGTAAGATAAAAGTCAGCCTCAAACGGCCAAAATACAACGAAACGGCTGAGAAAACAAGAAATGCTAAAATGATAAGTTCCCAGATGACGAAGATCGCAACATCAACCCTGCAACGAAGAAACTAGCATGTCAGAAGCCGAAAAGGTTTGGAATAACAAACAATCCAATCGGAAGAGGGAGAACAAAAGACGGCCATTGGAAAGGGGTTATGAAAGGAGTAGGAGGAATGCTAACAGTGTTCTCATCAAGATGATAATGAAAGCAATTACAACATATTGCAAATTCTAGTGGAAAACATTCCAATGAAACTAACAATGTCATACACACGCTACTTCATCACAAGAAATCCAAATTTGGTAAAATAGGTGACCATTCGACATTTCGACCAACAACAGATTTATCTTACTCGAAAATTATTTCTATGTCACAAATGCAGTTCATCTAAGATGGAACGAGTATATTCAGTGAGTGAACCAAGAAATAGTGACAGCTTCTTATCATGGCAAGTATTTTTCAGAATAGTTACCCACCATTCCACTCAAGACAAGGGAATGAAAAAGATTTTCGATTTTTATAGTTAGGGTCGTACCTATCCAATAATATGGAGACTCGTGAATGTGGCCCAGAACCTTTACAAACTAGTGTTTCATTGAAGCGATAATCTAAATTCACGTTACAATACAGCTAACTGCAAAATGAACGCAGATTTGCAAGAATCACACAGATAATGCCATTTGAAGTCATTTTTAGCATAATTTTCACTCATTAATCTGATTTTCCCCTATGTAACAGCGTTCTGAGAAATAATACTGTATGAATCCTAGAACATATATGAATTATGCAATAATGAACCAAGGCAATACTCGGGAAGCATAACTCCATTCCAAAACATTTACAAGAAATTGCAAAAAGATCATAATACAATTCAACTGAGCCCCTTACTACATTTTCGGAATCTCCTCACGATAACCGATAAATACTTCTACTGTTCTCATCTTATCTAACAGATACCTTAGACAAAATCTACTCAAACAAAACCAATTCAGATCAAACGAAATAAATTTCAAAACTTCAGAACAACATCGCTTTAATACTCCAGTTTCATTCCAACAACAGAAAATCCCCATAAACCTAAAACTGCACCACCTTCCAATTCCAACCCCAACAACATCCCCTAAACGCAAATAATCCTCCAGCAAAATACCTAAATTCGAAACCCTTTCAAACAAAATCAATAACCAAAGAAAATACCTATAAGAGGCGAGATTGGAGGTGGAGGCGAAGAAGGAAATGGAAGCCCAATCGTGTTTAGATCGAATCTGATATTCCCTCAGCTGCTCCGCCAAATTCGATCGCGTTATCATCCTCTAATCCCCGCCCCCCACGCGCCGCCGCGCACGGTTGCCCAACCTTTCTCCGACGACCCTATCTCCACCACAGAATCTATAGCATAATCGCGACGAATTCAAGCAGCAGCTGAGAAGCTAACCACCGGCGACGGCGACTATGAACTCACGATTGTGAAATTGGGGGAAATTGAAATTGAAATTAGAATTAGAGATGAGATCATTTCGAAATTTCATTTTGGGCGAATTAAAAATGAGTCCCTTGAGGTATAACTAATTACAAATCAGTCTTTCTTGTTTCAAAAATTACATATAAACCTCTAAAAGTACTGTTTTATTTATATATTAAGCTCAAAATCAGTGCTTTTAAGGATTTATTTGTAATTTTTAAAATTAAAAAAATTAATTTGTAATTAGGTCATATCTCAGAGGACTCATTTGTAATTGTCCCTTTTATTTTCAAATAAATCGGAAAAATTCATTTCTGGCAGCCTTATAATTTGCTGTAATACCGAAGTTACCCCTAGTCAATTTTGGGCTTGAAATTATTCTGATGTGGGCTTTAGAGGCCTGTAGTAATGTAGTTCATGTTCCATAATAATTTCAAGCCCAGTTAATTAACCCAATCACATTTCCCAAAGTAGGGTTGTCAATGGCCTTGATTTTAATCCTACTTCGAACCATATTCGATCCAAAATTTACCATATTCCTACAGATACCGGATCACTTTCGATTAGAAATACTTGTTACGCAAAATATATGGATCAAATATAAATAATAAAATTACCGAATACGACTTTCTATTATGTTTATTGAATTAGTTTTAACATAAATAAACAATCTTAACAGTAACCATTAAAATTAAAATTTCAACATATATATCATGGCATTTGACGAGACGTCTTTCACTATTTTCTTACGAAATATGGTGTATATTATTAAAAAATATATAAGTAAAAATAATAGGAATTCATTAAATAATATTTTTAAAAAAAATAAAGATTATATATTTATATTTATGTTTGAAATATTTATTATTTTTAAAAAACAAAAATTTTAAGACTAAATAGGTTGAATCTTTTATCATATTCTGATCCCGCCCGCTATCAATCGAACTCGAATTTGAATTCGAATTCGAATTTTTCTGATCCAAACCAGATCCAACCCTTTGTTAGTCCTATCCCACATATCAAAAATATTTTAAGCATATAAACAGTGGAGTTTCAAAAAGAATTTATGCTCTATGGAATATTTGAGCTCTCAAATCGATCGGGTTTCAGTTTTTAGATTCAAACTCAATTTCATGTTAAAAATCTTCAACTCGAAATTCAATTAGCTGCAATCGGGTTAATTAAAATTCGAAATTGATACTGAGCTCCCATGTGATAGAATATTACTTTTTTATTAGAAAAATATAAATTTGTTTCAATTTACTTCTATCTAATGTGACATTGGGAGGCTATATACATATGTGATATGTAGCTCCTAATTCCTAGTCCTTTAGTAATATTATTATTACCTAATATAGTTTACGTGCTAAATTCCATATGTACTTGTTTTAGTTAGGTACTCTATGGTTCTTTATTGACAGTGGTGTTAAGGAATTGGTATTATGTAGCTCCACGTCGTTTCTTGGCCGTTGAGGCCTAACTTGAACATCTTCTCTCATGACATATTATCAATCGATTAGTGGGAGAATATATGTTTGTTGATGTAATCTCTTTAATTCACACATTATACAACAAATGTAGGGCTAGAGGACATATGATAATGATATCTTCAACTTAAAAAAAAAATAGATTCCTTAATTATTTGGCAGGTTTTGCTTACTTTGATGGTAATTTTTTTATTTACAAAATAGTAATAGCCGGACAAATTAGGAATAAAATTACATTGACATGGGTGATTCATATTTTTAGAGTGTTAATCGTCTCTAATTTTTGAAATTTTTGAGAAGTTTATTGGATGTTGCAAATAATTTATATGTCAAATTGGAGGGTTGATTTCGAGTGATAGCAATCCATTATAACAAAATGAATATACATCGTGTTTGTTCAACTTAAGTAGAGATAATTTATAGTTCTCAATTGTTTGATAAAAATAAAATAGAATTTGAAAGGTCTATTAAAGTGTTAATATTTTAAGAATTAATCCTCTTAATTGTCCACTACCCGTCAATTACAAATCACCCAATGGGCTTATAGTTGCTCTTTGTCAAATGCCCTTAACTAAGTTCCTTTTGCCCCGTAGGTTCAAAAGGTGGCTAACATATGCGCAAAAAGATGTGGGTAATAGCGCCAAGGGGCAAATGGGCATCCGGAAAAATCATTAAAGCTTTCGGTGAATAAAAGGTAATTAGTCTATTCAAATAATATTATATTCTAATTGTTACAGTTGTTCAAAGGCGTAAAACAAAATTTTCGAACCCTTTCTCTTGGTTCAGAAGCCCGTCAAAGATGGGTAGGTAGTATGTTCATGTTCCTTCTATCCGGCCTATTGGGGCACCGAGAAGAATGAACACTAATGGGTTTATGTTTCGTAACTGATTCGAATGTATTTAAACTGTATATCTGACTTAGAATAATTGTTGACATAATTGGTCAATTTTAACTCAAAATGAAAGGCTTTAGGCTGCTAGCGAGAATATGTACATGTAAAGTGCGTCAAGCGCCACAACCGCCCAAACTTGATCCACGTCACGACCACGTGCCTGAGCTCGTGCGCTAGCAGTGTGATGTACTACATTTGAGCTCACCAATTTACTCTTTAGTTCTACAACATAATAACAAACACAACATTTTAACTTATAAAGTTGTACATGTTTTGTTATTTTTATAATATTGAATACTGAAAAATCATTTTTTAATAATTTTTCAATAACGTGGAATAACAATATAAAAGATATACATCCAGCGATTACTAAATAAAATGATACGGATTCGGTAATTAATTTTATTTTGTAAATTATTCATATTAATCATGTTCGATACAAAATATTTGATATGATTCGATGCAATAAGATAAGATAATATTATCTATACTATATATTAAGAGAGAGAGACAAATATGGTCTCTTAGATAGTCTTTAATTTCTTTTTCTATTTAATTAATTTATTTCTTTTCCATCTTATAAGGAACGTGTCTCAACTCCACTTTTCTCTCAAATCACTTTTATTCTTTTATTTGTATTCTTTTATATTTTTTATTTTCTATTAATATATAATTACTGAATTCATGTTAACATTAATAATTTAATTAAATACATTTAAATCTTTATTATTATTTTTTGCACACACATTTAAATGTGCGAGATTACTAGTTCACATAAATAGTCGTTCATTATAGATTGACACGGATGGAACTTGGAAGGAACCCATCTGATTGAGAATTTTCAGTTAGCAATTAGCATCAGCCGACGTTATTATTTAAAGTGATGAAAAGGATAATGCAAGTTATATTTACAAAAAGGCTCATGATTAGATAACGTGAGTGTATTATAAAGCCACGTATTGGCATTTTATACGCATTTAGCTTATTTAGCACAACAAGGCACGATTGGCATCACAATGGTCAAACCATTATCCCACTCTATATTGTATTTGGATGTAAATAGCGTAAAGTTCATATATTTTTTAAAATAATTGTTATGAAAATAAATTATTTTACTATTACCCCACTTACTCTAGAAATATCT
>JBBMKE010000009.1:9763563-9779890 GCA_037834125.1 Lippia alba | reverse complement strand
CTTGCTGAGCAGATCGACAGCCATGATCTTGGAAGCATGTTTTCTGGTCTGGACAGTAGGGGCCAAGGAGGAGGGATTGATCTGTCTAGAATGATGCAACAAATGATGCCCATTGTTTCCCAAACTTTGGGAGGTCTTTCTTCGAGGCCAGAAGCAAACCTGTTGGAGAGTAGCTTGAGAAGAGAGATGGAACCTGACGACGATCTTCAGGTTCGTCGTTTTGAAACACAATCAATTTGATTCTTTGTTGTTGTGGTGGTGGTGGTGTTGTATGTGTATATGGATATAATGTGTTATTGCATGATAGGTTGATGTTGGTTCGTCTGACGAAATTTTCCGGTCCTTGGTTGAGCGGGCAGCTTACACTGCCAGTGACGGACAAGAAGAGCAAAGCCTTGTAAATACATTGTGCAGTCAGAGGGGTCTTGGACAGGTTTACATCTCATCTACTTCAATTTATGTTCTTATGTAAGGGAGGTTAGTGTAATATTACTCGTGTATTTACAGGAGTTCATGGCGATGCTGAGGCATGATGTATCCAAGAGGCTTGAGGACGGAATGATGTTTTAGGCTTTATCTTGTTGCTATCCTATTACCATGGACAATTTGCATTTGGTAAAACTGAACCAGTTTCCGCTGAATTGAAATTTTGGTTTCGGTCGGTTCAGTCGGTTTAACCAAACTACGAACACCCCTAATGGGTACTTGCTTAAATCTAACCTTTTCTTTTACTAGTCCTTGAGCCTTTTTCAATTGAATTTACTGTTTCTTATGTTACTAGTGTCGAATGGTGTAATTATGGGATCTCTTTCTCAGTTTTATCACTATCATATTATATGTGTTGCTTATATAAATTGCTAAATTCGATCCGGCCCTAATATGTGGCCGGACAACATGGAGATATCGATATTATATGCGTTGCTTATATAAATTGCTAAATTCGATCCGGCCCTAACAACATGGAGATGATATTTTATACTTATTATTTGATCAATCTTGATATGATTTGGTTAAGTAATTGAATTTTTTATATAGATGGTGAAACGTCAAGAAATTAAAAAAAACACATTTAAGTTTAAATAAAGATGCTAGGCAATTTCCAACGTTACTAAACATAGTTCACAGAAAAATAAAATATTTGGTATAATCTCAATTGTAGACGAAATTAATTTTTATTTTTAAAATCTTATTTCGACTAAATAATCTTAGGGCTGCTGCAAACGAGCCGAGCCGAGCCGGGCTAAAAATTTGAGGATCGGGCTTGAGCTTGAAAGGTAAAGATCTGGCTTGAAATCGGGCTTGAGATTGACGAGCCAAATTCTTTTGGGCTTGAACTCGGCTTGAACAAAACTCGAGCTTGACTCGACGCGGCTTGAAATAATCTGCGCAATTCTGTCAAAAAGTCGCGTTTACTAACACATCGGAGATGTAAGAAACGCGACTTTAGAGAAATTCCTGAATCCCTCAAAATCAAACACAACAGAAGTTTTTGTTCCCATTGCGCTGATATGACGACGGAGGTGGCGGCGACGACGGCGGCGAAGCCCAGAGGCGGTAGGCTTTGCACCATATGTAACGCTAGACGTGCTGCTCTTAAGCGTCCCAAAACCCTCGAACAAGTAAACTTTTATTGCTTAATTGTTTCTTCTCCTATTTGTTTCTGAAAGTTTTACCTGAGGGAGAAATTTTGCTTTCTTCTTCTATCTGGAAGATATGCAAGGAGTGTTTCTACGAAGTTTTCGAAGATGAAATACACCGAGTGATTGTTGATAATCGTCTCTTTAAGCGGGGGGAACGCATCGCTATTGGAGCTTCCGGTGGAAAAGGTGAGAAAAATTCGTTTCGTGATCTACTAGGGATTAGATGTAATTCAATTTGGTAATTGTGGTTATCGGGAAATAATTAGAATGAATAATTTTAGTATGTATAAAATTGATGCATGGAAGCCGTTAATTAGTGATAATTTGGAAATAACTGGTTTGTTCTAGATTCAACTGTGCTTGCTTATGTGATGTCGGAGTTGAATCGCCGGCATGATTACGGGCTGGACCTTTTCCTGCTTTCCATTGATGAAGGCATCACGGGTTACAGAGATGATTCGCTTGAAACTGTTAAAAGGAACGAAGTTCAGGTATAGTGTGATGCAAGTGTTTGCAGGGTTCAAGCTACTAAGCAGCTGCCTTTTCTGTTTAAGAAATTAAGACATGAGATTTTTTCGACTTCTGGTGAAATCTAATTGGTTTAATGTGTTTCATGCATGTTCAGTATGGGCTGCCTCTTAAAGTGGTTTCGTATAAGGAATTATACGGGTGGACGATGGATGAGATTGTGAAGCTGATAGGTTTGAAGAATAACTGCACATTTTGTGGTGTGTTTCGTCGCCAGGTAATCAAGCTCCTTGATATTTAAGTTAGTTCAACGCCTCTTTATTGTCATGTGTTGGATTTTCATACTTTTTATAGTTATGCTCATTTTTGCTTTCTGAACTTTACTGTTTTTCTTGAGAAAATTTTGTATCAAGTTTTGTGGTTGTCAAATCTTCATATAGGGAACCAAGTAATGCAAATTTAATAGTGGTTCTTGTTATGTTTAAGGCCCTCGATCGTGGTGCAGCACTTTTGAAAGTGGACAAACTTGTCACAGGACATAATGCAGATGATATCGCCGAAACAATTCTCTTAAACCTATTAAGAGGTGACATCGCCAGGTAATATCTCCTGTTAAGTTCTTCAATTTCTTGCATAGGGTCCTGAAATAGGTGCAAATCAGTGAAGACTCATGTTAACTCTCTGCCAGGTTGAGTAGATGCACCTCAATAACTACTGGAGAAGATGGACCTATTCCAAGATGCAAGCCTTTTAAATACACCTATGAGAAGGAAATTGTGATATATCCTTGCTAAATTGCTGGCTTTTATGGTTCCTCATCTCTATTGCATCTATATTTTAATTGCTGTTTTTAATGCCCCCGAAGTGTAGCCCTTAACATCTTCCTACGTATGCATATTTCAAAAGGCTCGACTATTTCTCTACTGAGTGTAAGTATTCTCCAAATGGTTACTTGCACTTCAATTTGTTTCTATTTTCCTACCCTTTTGAGTGTTTTTACTCTGGTTATAACATATCATATAGTTTCCCTATTAGGTACCTGTTCTCTTGTATATTTGTAGTAGCTGCCGCATAGTTACTAGTTTTGAATTTCTGAATGACGTTGCCTTTTATTGCCCAATCTGAAATTACAGGCATTTACTCGCCAAATGCTTATCGTGGCTTTGCTCGGGAATTCATTAAAGATTTGGAGAGGATCAGGTTATATATATTTGTGCCCTAAGTTAATATCTTCTTTCCTGAATTTCTTTTATTTTACTGCATCATTTTATATGTGATTTTCATTTCAGACCAAGAGCTATACTCGACATCATAAAATCAGGTGAAGACTTTCGAATCTCTACTACTACAAAAATGCCGGAGCAGGGCACTTGTGAAAGATGTGGTTACATTTCTAGCCAGGTGACAATGCTACTCCAATGACTTCATGATCTTTTCTTTTCTTTTCTTTTTATCGCAAAAATAATACAGAATTAAAATGACTCGTTAATCAAACTGGATAGTCTAGTATAATACTATAATGAATCATATTATCTTGTTTTTCCAGTTACTAAGACCATATATCTCTTACAAATGTCCCATATCTGCAGAAATGGTGTAAGGCATGTGTTTTACTAGACGGACTCAACTGCGGTTTGCCTAAGCTGGGTATCGGACGAACCCGAGGTGTGGACAATGAGCGCAACAAGGATATGAAAGAAACGAACGGCGTAAAGAGTTTGCAGAGCAAGCAATGTGGGACACTTGATTTCTGATGAAGCTCCTCCATTCATTTGTAGCTCGAGTTTCTGGCGACAGAAGGTGGCTGGATTTGTTTTTTAGTTTTGCAGCTGATATTTATTTGGGTATAGATATGTGTCTATATTCCGTGTAAGTTGTAACATCAGATTAGAACTTTGTATGCTTGTCAATTTGTTGAAGAGAATAGATTTCTGAAGAAAACATATAGCAATTGATCAAAATGACTCATCAGAAGCTCCTTTGAACTCTGTTTACTAGTGTGAAGAGAACAAGCGAACACTCCCTTAAATTGTTTTAAAATTACACAAAGCACCCTATATTTGGGTTTTTTTTTTTGACAACCAAGCCCCACAAAGGGGAATATTATTTCAAATCACTAAAACACGAAACAAAATATAAGAAAAAAATTAATGCAGGCCGAAGCCGCAATTCCAACAAATTTGTGAGCTATTATATTAACATCACGTCTAATAAACGAAAAACGAACCTTAGGACTAGACTCCTTGATATTGTTCCTTATAAATTTCACAGGTTCGAACTGATTCGTAGCCTCCTTTTCATCGGATTGAAAAGAACAATTATTTTGGCCTACAGCAGATAACTCGGCCAAAAATTTCTCGATGAATCAAAGAAAAAGATAAAATTGAAAATAACTAAACTTCCATACGGAAGGGACAAAACGAATCAGAAAAGCTGACGGTAGAAGAGTGACAACAGATTTCGGCGGATTTCGTCGAAATAAATCTGAAAAATGAGTCAATCCGGCGATGGAACAATAAATATTCTCCACCGCTGAATCAAAACCTTCAATTCAATTTCCTTTTCTTGAATCGAGTCGCCTAAATTAGGATTTAAAAACAAAGAAAAGAGAGAGAAAAAAAAGAGAGAGAGAAAACTAGGATTTTACGGATTTTTCAATCGTTTTTTGTATTTGGGGGGTTTTACTTGCGCAACATCCCCAAATTCTTTTGTAATTATGTGGGCCCGACTTCTAATCCATCTTTAATTGGCTTTTAATACGTAACAAAATATACTTAATATTTGCTGGATAATATTTCCAATCAATAAATTGAGTATGATTGTCAGAAAAGGAGAAATAATTAATGGGATTGCCGCGTTTTAATGGCTCCACAAATATGACCTGAAACGCAGAGCATTATTAGCAAGACGAATAAACGACAATTGTGGAGTGTACACCCCGCTTCCTCGCTTATACTTCACGTCTAAACACTTGTTGAATTGATTTATTCAAAATATTTAGTCTTTCAAACCCAAACAAAAAAAAAATATTTGTAATTAACTTGGGGGCGACAATGTAGTTAATCTTGGCATAAATAATGATAAAGCCGTGTAGCCAATGTGAAAGGACATGGGGGAAGTGAGATTAGAGGTGGGCCCTTGGGGACGCGGAGTAAACAGAGTAACAGGCATAATCAGCGGCCGTCGAAAACATCCCCGATCGACGGCTGCGATGTATCCCCACTGGAAAGTCGAAATCCAAAATTCCCTCCAAATTATAAAACAGTAAACACAAACAACGCATGTTCCTAGAAATGCTTAGCCCATATTCGCCAATCTCCCCCCATGGGCCCACCACCGACACCCTTTTCCTTTTCATTATATATATTTTCTAGTCCCATTTAATTAGCTCCCTTTATCTAAAATTCAATAACATTATGTATTAATGGCAGTCCAAATAAAGTTCTGTAGTACAAACAAGGCCTGTAAATTCCCGCGTTAGTTAATAATCTAAATAAAATTCCGTAAATTTTTAAAGGCGCGTGATATGAGATGGGTGTGGCCAACCCTTCTCCTAAATTCTTTGGAAAAAATAAAAAATAAAAAAATATTTATGTTTAACAATTTAAAAGGCTTTTTTCATTTCAGATATACTATAAGAAAAAAAAAAAAAAAAGACATTGTTTTCCAGCTACACACATTCTCTCTCTCACACACACACGACTTTCCTATTTCTCCCACAGCCGCAGTTTGCAGCACCTCACTTGACACAATATTTCTCCTACCACCATTCTAAGCTCCAACTTCTAAGTTCTAACCCATCCCTCACTCTAACGAGTGTTCGACAAAATGCCGCTGAGATTAGCGGTTCTTTTCGCTTTCTTCGCCATTGTTGCAGCTGAGGATCCCTACAGATTCTTCACCTGGAATGTCACTTACGGCAACATTTACCCTCTCGGAGTCGCCCAACAGGTTTTCTACCTTCATCTTCTTTCTCTGGGTTTTTCTGATCTACATTCCATTTCCAAGTTTTTGATGATGAATAGCGAATATCTGAGTTTTCGATTTTGCATTGTGCAGGGTATTTTGATAAACGGGCAATTTCCAGGTCCCGATATCTACTCCGTCACCAACGACAACATCATCGTTAATGTCTTCAACAGCTTGGACGAGCCTTTCCTCATTCACTGGTAACAACTATCAACTCACACACACATTGAAGCTGAAATTAATTAACTTCTTCATAGGTCTAAATGCATTGTAAATTCAGACTACAAACGCGTTAATTCGGGGATGATGCTTGAGTTTCAGCTACATGAGCCTTGTTTTCTGTGTTTTAAATCTTCATCACCGTCAAAAATTATCCTAATTTCTTCTGGGAGATTCATATGGTATGGTTAGAACATACATTGGGAGTGAGACTCAGACACGTGCTGTTAGAAATAATATGGTCCTGAATTTGACAATAGTTGGATTTTGAGGGGTGCAAACTCCAATAATACAAAAATCGAGGGATTAGGATTTAGGAATGGGGGATGAATCTATTATTTTTGTTGTGTATTATTAGTGATGATTAAAAACAGCATTAAATTTTCACCTGCTAAGATATGCTCATTTAAATGAATCTTACATAGTATTGCCCCATTCCCATGTTGGTAGTTAGATCTTAGCATATATAAATCTGACGCCATTTAATACTCTCACTTCATCACAAGTATTTTACTATATTTTTATTACTTTTGCCAACATTAATATTCATATACATTGTCCAAAAAAATAATGACTAAAAGTATGAGTTCAGTAGAAATTAATTTCATATACACATATATTGTGAATATATCCAATACATATGTAAGAAAGTATATATTGAAAAATTGAGCAATTCATCAATTCTGGGTCACATATCTAAGTACATTAATTATTAGCTTCAAAATATGACTTAATGGAATTTCTCAACTTCAAGAATTTTCTGAAGAACACATGGGAATACAAAGAAAAATAAAGTCAGTCACATGGGATACACAAAGACACACACATCAATGACAAATTGACAATGTGACATCTTACATAAATTAATAATAATAATAATAATAATAATAATAATAATAATAATAATAATAAAGTTGTCTAATGAGTACAAAATGCAATTTTATGAAAATTGAAGCCCTTGAGACACGAAAACAAAAGTCCTTAGCTAATATTATGTTTAAATGGGCAGCAGCTGTCCTACAACTGGATACCCTGTTTTTGCCCCCTCTCTTGTTTTTGTTATTAATTTTATTATTTATAAATAAATGACAATTCTTTTTTTAGTTTTAATAAATTATATAACGTAAGTTTTACATAAAGTTGAGAAATATCCTTGTGAAATCTTTCAAGAAATGAATAGTACTCTACTTATACTTGAATTTTAATTATTTTATTTTGTTTTCTGTTAAATAATTAATCAATTAGATTACAGTGCTGCATGGGAAGACCTGGTTGGTTCGCATAAAATAAAGCTGAAAATAAACTGTCCTGACGTTTACACCTCTCTTTAAAGCTACTGACAATTTTCAGATCAGTCCTCGTTATTCGCAAAATCATTTTTTTAACCCATAATATGTTTTAGTTTACACGTCTAGTCCGAATAAATAGTCCAATGGGTCAATATTCTGACTTCTGTCTCACCGACATTTCAAGAATATTGATTTGGTGCAAACTATAAGAAAAAAGATTCTTTTTTTAAAAGAAATATTTGTAACCTCATCCAAATTTAGTTTGATTGCATTAAATATTGTTGATAATGAACAAATCCTACCTATCATATAATGTAATGGATACTTTAAAGGGAATGGTATTTGCATAATAATAATAATAATAATAATAATAATAATAATAGTCATTTGATGATTAAACCAGTTCCATATTCATTCGTACAGAGACGGACCAGAATTTGTAGGGAGCGAAGCTCCAGACTTCTAAATATTCGTACATGAAATAAAAGATTTAGAAATAGTCCAAAACAAAAAATCGACTGTGTAATGTCTTCAATGTGTGTTTGAGTCGAATATGACAAGAATACTTGTATCTTTTCGTGATGCGCGGAAAGTTTGAAATGATATTATTGTTATTGTTGCAGGAATGGGGTTCAGAACAGGAGAAATTCATATGAAGATGGATTAATAGGGACAACATGTCCTATTCCTCCCGGCAAAAACTTCACATACATTCTTCAAATGAAGGATCAAATTGGAAGCTTTTTCTACTTCCCTTCATTGGCATTCCACAAAGCTGCTGGTGGCTTTGGAGGAATCAAGATCCTAAGCAGGCCCATGATCCCGGTTCCTTTTGCTCCACCTACCGATGATTTCACCGTCTTAATTGGTGATTGGTACAAAGCTAATCACACGGTACGTAATTCTTGTTTCTGTACTTAATTTGATATGTTAGCATTTGCATGTTTATGCAAGAATACTTAGTTGCATTGGTATGTAAGTTAGTGCCCACAAATATGAAGAAACTTCTTGCTACACTTCAGAAATGTTGATAATTACATAAACCACCCCTTATGGATCTGTAATTGTTTCAAACTTTAGTTTTGGGGGGTGTTATTTGTGATTTTGTTAATATACGGGTGCTAACTTAAATATCTCGGCCCCCCGGAAGGGGGTAGATGTGATTAACCAAAATATGGAAGTATCTTGTTAAGAAAAGAAAAAATTATTTGCATTCTACTATTTGGACTTTGGAGTGTCGGTAACTTAGTGGCCCATAACTGAAAATCCTGTTTGACCATTGCTTTCTTGGTTCTTCCTACTTGGCCCATTAACAGCTGTTGTTTGGTTGGGTTCATGAGTGGGTTAAATAGAACTGCAGCATTTTTTTATTTTATTTATTTTTATTGTTTAAATGATTCATTTTTTATTATTTTGTAGTTCATTTTACACCAACCAACTTTTCAAAAAGCAAAAACATACCAAAAAATAAATAAAGAGAAAGGGAGATGTTTGACATTTAGCAATACAAACATAATCTGGTGATAACATGGTGTTTTTGTTTGCCAGTATTCCTTAAGTAATTTTCATGATCTTCTTCAATAACAGGACTTGAAGGGAATTCTTGACAGAGGCAACAAGTTACCTTTCCCTGATGGAATCCTCATCAACGGCCGTGGTCCTAACGGCACCTCATTCACCATTCAACAAGGTTAGTTCTGATCACATTTACGTATATTCACAATACGTGATTGATTCTGTTGTATAAGCATCATAACAAGTATGTGAATGCCTCGTAACAGGAAAAACCTACCGGTTCAGGATATGCAACGTGGGGTTGGAATCCTCGCTCAACTTCCGCATTCAAGGCCACAAAATGAAGGTGGTTGAAGTAGAAGGCACGCACACGATGCAGATCAGCTATTCCTCCCTTGATATTCACCTCGGACAGTGCATGTCTGTTCTTGTAACAGGAGATCAGCCGCCTCAGGATTACTTCATTGTTGTGTCGAGCCGTTTCACCACTCCGGTCCTTTTGACCACCGGTTATCTACGTTATGCGGGTGCGAACCGCCCTGCCTCCGGTCCACTGCCGGGTGGGCCTACCACTGAGATCGACTGGTCTCTGAATCAGGCTCGTTCCATCAGGTACATTGTTCTGTTTTCCTTTATTTGGTCAAACTTGTTATGTTAGAAATATTATATATTTAATATCTCCCCTCTGTAAAAGTTTACGCTTTTTATATGAGACGACCATTCGATAGGCATGCGTGTTTACGATCTATATACTATTATTAGAAGCACCATAATCATTTACCTAAGTAAATTTGGTTTTTTACCCCCAAGTTAGTTTTTATTTTTTATGACCGGTCTCTCTCTCTCATATCCACCACTCAATACCTTTTAGCTATCTTATTTATTTATGTATATTTCGATCCTTTCTCTCTAGTCTTATTTAAATTGTTTTACGTCCACTTATTATCGATCAATAAACACTAGAAAAGTTCATATTCATGTTAAAGAAGCTATATTTTATCTTGCACACGAAGAGTGTGGTGAAAACGTTTGTACAAATTGATTGATCAATCCAATTTTCTTCATTTCAGGTCGAATCTTTCAGCAAGCGGACCAAGACCGAACCCACAAGGCTCTTACCACTACGGCATGATAAACACAACAAGAACTATTAGGCTTGCAAGCTCTGCTGGCCAGGTTGCGAATAAGCAGAGGTATGCGATCAACAGTGTTTCCTTCATCCCACCAGACACACCTATGAAAGTTGCCGATTACTTCAAAATAGACGGAGTTTTCCGTGTTGGGAGTATCTCTGAAAATCCAACCGGTGGAGGAATATACCTTGACACATCAGTGATGGGAGCTGACTATAGGGCGTTCATCGAAATTGTTTTCCAAAATGATGAAGATATTGTGCAGAGCTATCACCTCAGTGGATACTCCTTCTGGGTGGTCGGGTAAGCACTTAAAATTAATTGGCCAAATTTGTAAACTCTTTTTATGTTTAGTTAATATGATGTTTCTTGTCAATTTTTGTGTTTGAATGATGATTCGATTTATGTAACAGAATGGATGGAGGGCAATGGAGTTCAGCTAGTAGGAGCCAGTACAATCTTCGTGATGCGGTCAGTAGGTGCACGGTTCAGGTGAGAAATACGAAACCGTAAAAACCTTGTTTTTTAGAAGATCATAAGGTCCAAGCTGTTAAAGTTTGTGTATGAAGCATCTATATTTCGTGGTGATTTACAGGTGTACCCCAAGTCATGGAGTGCGATATACTTGGCGCTCGACAATGTGGGCATGTGGAACTTGAGATCCGAGTTCTGGGCTCGACAGTATCTGGGCCAGCAATTTTATCTGAGAGTTTACACGTCATCCACCTCGTTGAGAGACGAGTACCCTATCCCGAAGAATGCACTTCTTTGCGGTAGGGCAAGTGGGAGGCGCACACGGCCCCTCTAAGCTAGCTAACGAGACGTTGGACGCATGTCATGGCTAGCTGTTGGGAGATTTTCTTGAGCCTAGAGGCTGCTGAGAGTTGTTTCTAAGGATTACTAAGCTTAGATATGGTTTTCATAGTATTCTTGAGGTTGCTTATTCAGCACCCTATGCATATTTAGGAGCATGTAATTCTAGTATCACTTGGTATTTAAGTTATTGACCTTAGCTCAAGGTCACATTCTTTCAATTTCCCACTTGTTTTGATGTTATATACCAGTTTCTATTAAGTTGTAATCGTACAATAATATCAATATGAGGTGTTTTTACGTGTTAATGCTGTGAATTGTGATGAAGATTTAGGTTCTTTGAGCCTATTATACATGAATAGAGACACAATAATATGTATATATATATATATTATCGATTTGGAAAGTGTTTGATATAAGTGTTTAACATGATATGATCGAAATAATATTTATAAATATATTTGTGCATTATAACTTTGATTTTTTGCCCCAAAATAACAGTTTATGTAAATTGGGTTTTTTAAATGTGATTGTTTTAATTAAAAGAAAAAGTTTGTCAACTGAATCTAATTTAACTTAATATTGGGTTTTTCGGTCTGTATTCATGACAACCTTAATTTTTTTTTGGGTTCTATAGCCCATTTTCATGACAACCTTAATGCATAAATGCAAGTCATAGTAGTTTAGTTTAGGTAAAAACATTTAAAACTCAAAAGTTTCAAAAATTATTCTATATTTAACTGATTTTGTAAGTGAAGGGATCAATTATCGTCCTTAAATAAATGATTATAGTTCTTTTTCAATTATAAAGAAAAAATCCCACCTTTTTGTTTTTTCCTTCCAAATTTTGAAAAGGAAAAATTAATCTCCTACTTCCCTAATAAAGTGTACACAGTCGCAACCCGTGAAATCCAACCGTTGGTTTTATCTTGCCCTAAATCCAGCCGTTGAATACGAGGAACTAGAACCTCCATTAGGGAACACTTCTAGAATTACAAAAACCCCACTTATTTTGCGCTCTCTTGTTATGATGTTACAGCATGTTGAATCTGTGGAATATGGTCTCGTGCATGGCATGAGGATCATGTGGCATGAGAAAGCTGGAAGGATGTTACGTTTAATCAGAAACGTAGTGCGATTCTTTAAGTGAGGTGAAACACGTTTTGAGGAGCTACGACGTCGTTTAAGTTTGTGATATTTGTGATATCTTGCAGCTTGTTTTATTCGCTTTATGTTTGTTAGGATTTGCTACGTGTCGCCTTTGTATTGGCTACATGGTAGTGTGAACGTTGTACTGGTTTTGGCAGCACCTTTTGTAGCTGAGCTACGAGGTTTTTGGCTCAGATTTGATGAATGCATTTCCCTTTTCTAATTCTCTCTCTTATTCTCTCTCTAAATATGCTATTCTCATCCTTTCTTTTCACCCAAGTTTGCTTCTCTGTGTTATTGCTTTGTTGTTTTAAATCTGGAAACCAGTGAGGGTGTTACAGTGGACTCAGAGCAAGGTTTTAGGATTTCGTGGGCTCAAATGGCGAAAACTAACACCATGCGGATTGATGAGTTGGAAGAAGTAGTGAAGAAGCTGCAGGAGGGGCAGGAAAAAACTAATACACGGCTGGATGATATGATGAAGCTGCTGCAAAGTTTGTGCAAAGATAAGGAATCCATCAGCACTCCAGATCCCCTGCTGTCAACCGTTAGAAATTATGGAGATGGTGGCATCTTACCCACTCTGGGAGTTAGGGTGAATGAGGTAACAACAACCCTAACCTTGAGAAAGCTGTGGATCTTCACTTTCCCCGTTTTAATGGCTCTGAACCGAGGAAATGGCTGCGTAAGTGTCATAAGTATTTTGTGTTTAATCCCATGTCTGATTATGAGAAGGTAGTTTTGGCCTCAATGAACATGGATGGTGAGGCAGATAACTGGTATTTGGACTGTGTAGATGGGAAAGAAAACATGGGGTGGGAAACGTTTTCAACACAGGTTTTGAATCAATTTTCCAAACCTAATGAGAAAAACTTGATTGGCCAATTTAATAAACTGAGGCAAGAGAGGTCAGTGGAGGAGTATAACTCTAAATTTAATGAGTTAAGAACTTTCATGCTCAGTTTTGATAAGCACTTAACTGAAGAATATTTCATGAAATGCTACACTAGTGGGTTGAAAGAAGAAATCTCTCATATGGTGGATATGCTGAACCCCAACAGCTTAGTTGATGCAATGACTCTTGCTTTGAAACAACAGAGTTATTGTGCAACTATGAATAAAGGGAATAAGCAAGTGATTAAACCATGGAATATGAAGACTGGGATTGGGGATCAAGGAGATAAGAGAGGAAACACTGTAAGGTATCCATCTATTAAGCGGTTGACTCCTGCTGAAATGGATGAAAGAAGGAAAAAGGGCTTATGTTTTAATTGTGATGAAGTGTTTCATATCGGCCATAAATGCAGCAAGTTATTTGTGACAATATGTAGTGAAGAAGAGGAGGAAACTGATACAGAGATTATCAACCTTGAAGACTCTGATGCAATTGAAATGCACATTTCAGTGAATGCAGCAACAGGACAGGTGGCCCCTGATACACTTAAGATCCAAGGAAAAGTGGGAAACAATCTCTTCACTGTCTTGATTGATTCAGGTAGTACTCATACATTCTTAGACCTTGAAATTGTGAAAAAAGCAGGCTATGAGGTAGAGTGTACTAGATCATTGGTGGTTACAGTAGCTGATGGGGGAAAAATGCACTGTAATTCAAAATGCAGCAACTTTCAATGGGAAATGGGAAGCCATAAATTCCAAGCTGGGGTGAGATTACTAAGATTGGGAGGCTGCGATATGGTTGTAGGGGTTGACTCTCTAAGGAAGTTGGGAGAATCAGAAGATGTTACATTTAATTTTGACCATCAAACTCTCAAATTTGTTAGAGATGGCAAATTAATTGTACTGCATGGGGGCCAACAAGAAGAAACACTAAAGATGATTACTGGAAAAAGCTTGCACAGTGTATCGAAGAAGAAATGAAGGCAAATGCTTAGTTGTTTTTGCATGGTTACCACTGCACAACAGGAAAAAGAGATGGATGTAAGAGAGGAACTCAAGGAGTTGATAACTGAGAATGCTGAGATCTTTAAAGAACCACAGTCTTTACCACCACAAAGAAGTCATGATCACCATATTACACTGAAAGATGGAGCTGAAGGGCTAAAACAGAAGCCTTACAGATACTCCTATCTTCAGAGATGTGAAATTGAAAGATTGATCAAAGAAATGTTAGAACAAGGGTTAATCCAACCTAGTGTTAGCCCATTTTCTTCACCAGTGCTATTAGTGAAGAACAAAGATGGTGGATGGAGATTCTCTGTTGATTACAGAAAGCTCAATGCATTAACTGTTAAGGACAGCTACCCTATACCTTTGGTGGATGAGTTGTTAGATGAGCTAGGGAAAGCCACCATTTTCTCAGAGATAGACCTGAGGTCAGGTTATCATCAAATCAGGGTGTATGAAGCTGATATACCAAAGACAGCCTTTGTTACATCCACAGGCTTGTTTGAGTTCAGAGTTATGCCTTTTGGGCTAACCAATGCCCCTGCCACATTTCAGTCACTGATGAACTCTAATTTCAATGAATTGTTGAGGAAGTTTGTCTTGGTATTCTTTGATGATATTTTGGTGTATAGTGAGACACTGGAAGACCATAAGAGACACTTGGAAGATGTTTTTAAGGTTTTAAGAGAGCAACAACTGTTTGCTAAAGCTGCAAAATGTTCTTTTGGCCAATCACAGGTGGAATACTTGGGGCACATCATACATGGGGATGGTGTATCAGCAGAGAAGCAAAAAATACAGGCAATGGTGGAATGGCCAACTCCCTCTACAGTTAAGAGCTTAAGAGGTTTCCTTGGTTTAACTGGTTATTACAGAAAATTCATTAGGGGATATGGGGTAATTGCTAAACCCTTAACCAATCTAACCAAGAAAGAGCAGTTTGTATGGACCTCTGAAGCTGATAAGGCTTTTGAAGATTTGAAGAGAGCCATGGTCATTGCTCCAGTTCTTGCACTACCGGATTTCTCAAAACCCTTTGTACTTGAAACAGATGCTTGTTACAAGGGGTTAGGGGCAGTTTTAATGCAAGAAGGCCATCCTATAGCTTACATGAGTAAAGCTTTAGGACCAAAATCCTTGGGAATGTCAGTTTATGAGAAAGAGCACATGGCCATCATTCAAGCTGTGGACAAATGGAGAAATTACTTGTTGCATGGGGTTTTCACTATCAGGACAGATCAATGCAGTATTAAGTACTTGATTGATCAAAAGATCTCTACTCCTCTACAGCATAAGTACCTCACCAAATTACTGGGATTCAATTACAATATTGAATACAAGAAGGGGCATGAGAACAGGGCTGCAGATGCATTATCAAGAAGAGATGGAGATGGGGAAGCCAGCTGCAGTGTTCTTACTGTGTTACAACCATTATGGATGTGGGAGTTAGAATCCAGCTATGAATCAGATGAAAAAGCTCAAGAGGTAATAACTGAACATCTCATTTTTCCCTATAATTTGTCATTATTTGATTATACTAGAGGGATTTTGAGGTATAACGGGAAATTATATGTGGGAGAGGGTTCTGAATTAAGGAAAAAGGTGATAATGAACATGCACTCTTCAAGCATAGGTGGACATTCTGGTATTATGGGGACATATCAGAGAGTGAAAAGTGTTTTTCTATGGCCTGGATTACTAAAAGAAGTGGAGAGCATTGTTAAGGAATGTGAGATTTGTCAACTCAGTAAGCACTCTAATGAAAAACCTTCAGGGTTGTTGCAACCATTGCCTATACCTGAGCAAGCATGGCAGCACATCTCTATGGATTTCATAGATCAATTGCCTAAATCAGATGGTAAGGAAGTAATATGGGTAATTGTGGACAGATTTACCAAGTATGCACACTTTATTGCCTTGCAACATCCTTTTTCAGCTGTGCAACTGGCCCACATTTTCATTGATGAAGTATACAAACTTCATGGAATGCCTTGTAGTATAGTGTCTGACAGAGACACTATATTCACCAGCCATTTTTGGAAAGAGATGTTGGCAACTCTGGGGATTACGAAGTGTCTAAGCACAGCTTATCACCCTCAATCAGATGACCAAACCGAAAGGGTGAACCAATGCCTTGAAAATTACCTCAGATGCATGTGTGGAATGTATCCCAAGAAGTGGAGAAAATGGTTGAGCATGGCTGAATTATGGTACAATACTAATTACC
>JBBMKE010000009.1:9753323-9763463 GCA_037834125.1 Lippia alba | reverse complement strand
ATATATACGCCAACTGAATCTAATTTAACTTAATATTGGGTTTTTCGGTCTACATTCATCATGACAACCTTAATGCACAAATGCAAGTCATAGTAGTTTAGTTTAGGTAAAAACATTTAATACTCAATAAGTTTAAAAAATTTATTCTATATTTAACTGATTTTGTAAGTGAAGGGATCAATTATCCTCCTTAAATAAATGATTATAGTTCTTTTTCAATTATATCCACAAAAGAAAAAAAACCCACCTTTTTGTTTTTTCCTTCCAAAATTTTGAAAAGGAAAAAATTAATCTCCTACCTCCCTAATAAAGTGTACACACTCGAACTCGTGAAATCGAACCGTCGGTTTTATCTTGCCCTAAATCCAGCCGTTAAATACGAGGAACTAGAACCTCCATAAGGGAACACTTCTAGAATTACAAAAACCCCACTCATTTTGCGCTCTCCTCTCCATTCGCAAAGCTCTCCCTCGCCGCAGCTACAAGGTTGAAGGTTCGTTTTTCTGAACTCCGTATTGATCTTCAAGATGCTGTTTAGACGTTTTTATAGTCATTTCAGTTTTGGATCTTCGATATTTTTGTTCGCTGAAGTGTTTCTAGGGTTTAAGTTTCATGTGCCTCACGCATGGCATCTGGTTTTATGAAGTAGTGATTCTAGGATTTAATCGGTAAAGGTGGTAGGTGTTATTTTGACGGAGTGTTTGGCCTACGCATTGCATCTGGTTTTGTGAAGTAGGGTTTAATTGGTAAAGGAGGAAGGTTGCGTTTTGATGTAATATATGGGATAGTCAATGCATTTGGGTGTATGATGTGGTGATTCTAGGGTTTAATTGGTATAGGATGAGAACGGTTGCATTTTGACATAATATATGGCGTACTCATTGAATCTGGGTTTATGAAGTAGTGATTCTGGGGTTTAATTGGTGGAGGATGAGAAAGGTTGCATTTTGACATAATACATGGCGTACTCATTGCAACTGGGTTTATGAAGTAGTGATTCTGGGGTTTAATTGGTGGAGGATGGGAAAGGGTTTTGGCAGGATATACTAGCTGGTCAAATTTGTTTGGAGATTGATCTACAGTTCAAGTGTTTTGACATCGTAAAACTTAGGAAAGATACGATTGAGGGTTTGCGTTCTTTGTTTTAATTTAGGATTGGAGATTGAGTATTGGTATGAATGTCTGCAGCTAGTTCCCAGTTTTAATTTTTTGTAACTTTGTGCATTCATGATGAAAGACTAATGGTTTTCTGATTTTTCTCCAGAGACTGCTGGTGTTGATTGTGTTGTTTTTCGTATCTGTACTTGCTTTGGTCCAATGGCGGTATGTCAGCTGAATACTGCTTGAATAGTAAGCTTGTTGTTGTTATATTTGCCGTTCCAACTTCATAAAATCCATATGTTTTTGAGTTATAGGTAGAGAAACTTTTCAAAGATGAGGCTACAGAAGAAAAGGGTGATCGTGCCAGGATGGTGAGTCCTACATCATTTGTTGTCAACACTTTAGGTTAATCAAGAATATACTTTAGTTGTTCAAGTTGCAATTCTTCTCACAGTATGTTTTGTCTCTATATTCAGGCCTCCTTTATCGGAGCTATGGCAATTGCAGACTTGGTTAAGACAACCTTGGGACCAAAAGGAATGGTAAGCAGCATTGTAGACTTTTGATGCAGCGGATTAGAAAGTTCTATTTATTCATTCGTTCATTCTCTGATCTTTACATAACCTACTTGTGTAGGATAAAATTTTGCAATCCACTGGTAGAGGACAGAGTGTTACTGTTACAAATGATGGGGCAACCATCTTAAAGTCCCTGCACATTGACAATCCTGCCGCTAAAGTGCTTATTGGTATCCTTGATGCTAAGTTGACTTTGTGTTGCTCCGCTTTAGTTTTAGCTGATGCGCTTTTAATGCTGGCTGAGGTTTTATGTTATTGTCTTTAATGACCTCTATGTTTAGATGCTATTAGCTTTCAGGTGATGGTAAATGACTTTGTACATAAACTGTTAACTGGTTTAACGTGGATAAGACCAGATTATCTACAAAGTTATACTACCTAAATCCTTCCACATTTAGTACGTTGTGGTATCTCAACTCATTTTAAGAAAATAAACAATTTCAAGCATAACATTTACCATCACCTCAAAGCAAATAGCATCTAACATAGTGGTCAGTAAAGACAATGAAATAAAACCTAGGCCAGCATTAACAGATACCGCGGATAAGACCAGATTATTCAGCCTAAAAACTAAATCATAGAAGGTGCTATTTTAGGGTCAAGAACCATAAACAATCTCTTTTATTTAACTTTGTAATTGCTTTAATTCATTGCCAGATATTTCAAAAGTTCAAGACGATGAGGTTGGTGATGGTACAACTTCAGTTGTTGTTTTAGCTGGTGAGCTCTTGAGGGAGGCAGAGAAGTTGGTCAATTCCAAAATTCATCCAATGACTATTACTGCAGGTTTGTCCTTTGTCTCTATTAGCTTTTCTACAATTGTAAATGTAGCTCTATTTGGAATCATTATCATTATAATAAATATGTTTGTTGTGTGATCACCAGGTTACCGAATGGCTGCTGAATGTGCCAGAAATGCACTGCTAGAGAAGGTTGTTGATAACAAACAGGATGAGGGTATGGTTTCCATATGAAGTCTGTTGTAATCCTTCATAATTGTGGGGTTAACTCTTATTTTGTATTTTCAGAGAAATTCAAAGCTGACCTGATGAAGATTGCAATGACTACTTTGAGCTCCAAAATTCTGTCTCAGGATAAAGAACATTTTGCAAAACTAGCTGTTGATGCAGTTATGAGACTAAAGGTAAGATCCTTTTAGACTTGGTAGCTTGTGAACTTGGTTCAGTGGTTGTTAAAATCAACCTATTGGAATTCGTTTTTCTTTTTTCCCTCATAATCACCTAGAATTGCTGATCTAAGTAATTCAGACTCATCAATAATAGTTATGCAATACAATCATTGCAGTTAGTATTCATTATTCAACTTGTTTTGATCAATTATGAAAATACTTCTTTCACTATCTCCATATCTCCATTGATCTAAATAACACGGTTGCAAATGACAGGGAAGCACAAATTTGGAGTCCATTCAAATTATAAAGAAGCCTGGAGGTTCATTGAAAGATTCATTTTTAGATGAGGGGTGAGCCTTCAGAAATATACATTTACTTAAATGTTTTCATCTAACCATAATTCGTTTTCTTTTCAGTCTACTTTTATTTCCCCTTTTTCATTCGACATTATTTTCTTTTCAGATTTATTTTAGACAAAAAGATTGGCGTTGGGCAACCAAAGCGTATCGAGAATGCCAAGATCTTGGTGGCAAATACTGCAATGGACACAGATAAGGTGAAAATATATGGGGCACGCGTGCGAGTTGATTCAATGGCTAAGGTTGCTGAGATAGAAGCCGCTGAAAAGGAAAAGATGAGAGAGAAGGTGCAAAAGATTATCAATCATGGGATAAACTGCTTTGTCAACCGACAGTTGATTTACAATTTCCCAGAGGAACTATTTGCTGATGCTGGAGTACTTGCAATAGAGCATGCTGATTTTGATGGAATTGAGCGGCTAGGTCTTGTTACAGGTGGTGAAATTGCGTCAATTTTTGATAATCCAGAGTCGGTGAAGCTTGGACATTGCAAAATTATTGAAGAAATCATGATTGGTGAGGGCAGTTTGATCCACTTTTCTGGGGTTGAAATGGGTCAAGCATGTACAATCGTATTGCGAGGTGCAAGGTATGTTGAGAATTATTCCAACTAATTTTTATGTTTAATAACTGATTATCATGATAGTTACTACATTTTGTTTGGACACCTTAATTTTGGATTCATGATATTATAAAGATATACTCCTTTGTCTGATAGTTCTATATCTTTAGGCTCATCACCTAACAACGTTTATATGGTCAAGTTGATGCCTTTCTGTTTAATAGTTGCATCTCTTTTCAATAATGGATTTTCCATATTTTTTCTGGCAGCCCTCACATGTTGGATGAAGCTGAAAGATCCTTGCACGATGCCCTGTGTGTTCTGTCCCAGACGGTAATCGACAGCAGGGTTGTCCTTGGAGGTGGATGGCCTGAATTAGTAATGGCAAAAGCAGTTGATGAGCTCGCGAAAAAGACTCCCGGGTAAAGATCACATGCCATCGAAGCTTTTGCACGGGCACTTATTGCCATTCCAACCATCATTGCTGACAGTGCTGAATTGGTTGCTCAACTCCGTGCAGAGCATTACAAGGAGGGTAGCACAAGTGGGATCAATGTAATCTCTGGATCTTTAAGTGTCGTCTCTTAAATTATTGAAGTAAACGTGCTTTTTTGTTGGTATGTTTCTTGATCAATTCTTTTGCAGGTCCGAGATATGGCGGATCTGGGCATATTCGAGGCATTCAAGGTGAAGAATGCCGTGCTGCTCTGTTTTGATAGTATTATTTATTTCTTTGTTTATCTGATTGACTGGTTTTAAGTTTTATATGCAACTGGATACCCTTTCATTTTTTTTCCCCCTTAGTGAAGCTCTCTTATTTCTTTGTTTGTAATTTGACTGTGTAGAAAGTCTACAAATTCGGGGCCGCCATCAAGTACACAAACAGAAACAGCTTCCAATCAGTCTTCTGAGCTGAAACTTCCTGATGCTTCATTCCTCTTGTATCACCTTCTGTGCCATCTGGTGTTAATGCCACAGACCACTCATCTGGAGTTGCAGCTGTTATGGCTGAAAGTGCAGCAAGAAAGAGAGAATTAAAGGGGTCTCCTGCTACTCACCCTCGTAGTAAAATTCCAAAAGGGCCCTTGCGTCACTCAAAGAATGTTCCAGTCACTTTTGATGGTCGATTGCTTCCTCCTCAGCTTTCCGGAAGGTCTGTTTTTTCCCATAGTATCTTTAATCTTCTGATGTAAATTCGTTTTCCCCATTTTTCTTTGAGACTCCGAGTGAAGTTTTATAGGGATAATTACAGACTTTCTGCCCTTGAGAAATCACAAAAGCTACTCCGTCAAAGAATTTAATTACGTATTAATGAATTTGATGAACTCATGTCTATATTTTTATGAATATCTTATTTTCCCATGACACTTAGTAGTCAATATATGATTTTTAAACATGGCTATAATGCCATGGGCAAGTTTTTGTAAATTTTCAAACCTCAAGGGAAGTTTTGTATAATCAGGATAAATCTCAGGGTATGCCAGTGTAGTTATCCCAACTTTATATTGCTTGCATGCATTTTGTTGTTTTAGTCACATGTACGCTTGTCTGATAAAGTATCTATCATTTTCTTGCATTTGTTGTTGTTTTTGACTCATGGGCTGTCCTCGGGCGCATCTGATTTACATATTTTATTGTCACAGGAGCAATGTTGTGACAGAAGACATAAGCAAGCTCTTCGAGAGAAAGACTACCAACTCATCTGCAGAATAGAGTTATGGTTCTGGATTTTAGAAGTTTGTATCATGTTTGTAGTTTCATTTTCAGTTTTTCAAATCTGTAGGACAGAAAAATACTTTGGTTCTACTGTTTTTAGGCCGATATATGAATTTACAGGATAATTATCTGCTGATAAAATTGCAAAAAATCTTTATATACATGAATTTACAGCTGCTAACATTGCTATTTGCATCAAACTATTTTACAAGCAATGGCTAACTGCATATTTTCATTGATACATTTCCTTTCAAAAGAGGCTTGAACTTGAACTAAGTGGTCAGCCAATTCCAGAGTGAGAATCTGGATCCATGAAACTGAACCATAACTGATTTCTTTGTCCCGTGTCTGGAAAATTCAGCTTCTTTGGTGATTTCATCATAGGCGTTTTCAGGGTCGACGAGCAAAGGAAACACCACAGAGCCATGTGATTCCAGATGTTTAATCCAACCGCGCAGGAGATAGTTTACAACCTGGATATATATAAACAAGGGGTAAAAGCGTTTTGCCCCCCAACCTTTGGGGGTATTTGCAGCATACCCCCCAATCTTTGCGATTTAGTTTAAGTAATACAAAATCTTTGATTTATGTTTGTAAATACCCCATATTGCAATTTAAGAGTTATTTTTCGGTGAGTTATCCACATGTGATATGCACGTGCAATTTGTCAAGGATATTATTGGGATATAAAAAATATAAATTCCTACAAAAAGGAAATTTCAATTATCAAATCAATTATATAAGGAGGAGGAAACGTAACACATCACAGTTTCTCTCTCTTTCTATCTCTTCTTATGTTGTGGTTTTCTGTTGAGTTTCAACTTTCAAGAGCAAAGATCATATGGCGTTGCCTAATCAGCAAACTGTGGATTACCCCAGTTTGAAGCTTGTGATTGTTGGCGATGGTGGCACCGGAAAAACTACTCGTGAAGAGGCATCTCACTGGAGAATTTGAGAAGAAATATGAAACCTACTTTCGTGATTACCTCAAAGTTTCTTGTTTTCCTGTGAAATTTTGTTTAAGATTACGTTTTCAAGAAGCTAAGATTAAGCCTAATCCTATTCCAATTGCTACAGACATCTTTATCAATTAAATAATAACTGAACATTATGCACACTCTTGAAAAAAAGGAATCTTGTTATATGCTCTATCAGTATCCTGAAATCTCAATAACATTATATTTTTTATTAAGTTCTAAGACCACCATTAACGAAATAATTCATTTACCAACCAAATACCTTCACCTAATCTTTTGCTCACAATTTTTGTTATTCATACAACACTCCATCCCAGCTAGTTTTCAAAAAACTCCATCATCTGCATATTCACGATCACACAACTCTGCAACACAATTTCCAACAATAAAGTTTCAACCCCATTATATCGAAACCAGCAAGTCCTCAAGCAACTCCATCCTGCACATTCTTGCTGCATAATTCTCAACCATAAAATTCCTAACTTATTACCAACTAAACCCACACAAACAACCAAAATCCAAATAAGCAAGCTAGCACACCAATGACTAAAGGATCATAGTTATATTTAAAATGACACTAACAAGTTCACTCGTTAATACGGATATAATTCTCACCATATGAAGGTGTTGGAATTTGATATAATTATTTATTAAAATCTAATAATTTTTTGAATGAAAAAATTAAGACTAAAGTTAATAATTAATAGGAATACACTTATATATAATATATGTAATGTTTTCCAAGAGATATGACTTTTGGAATCAAAAGTTGTGATGAATGGTTGTCACTTAATTTGAAAAGGTGCAATGAATCATTATGTGGTTTCGGTAATAACCAAATAGGTGTCTTATTAATTAATAACTAAATTATGAAAAGTTAAACACCCTTTTGAAGTGGTGCATCATCGTCTATAAATAGGAGTACATAGAACATTAGAATTCATCTTGTAGGAAAATGACTTACAAATTCGTTGAAGTGTGATCACTACAAACTCACTCACTACACTTTTCATATCATAAGAAGACAAAAACCAATATGTTGGGTTACATAAAAATATCATAATTCAAAATCATTAGAATCTATCAAAAACCAATATAATATGTTGGGTTACATAAAAATATTAGCTTAAAAGACAAAAAACAGAGCATGCATGCCCATGGAACTACATGGATAATAGGGATACAACACTCACCATAGCATTCTTTCTAGGGAGAATTTCGCTATCATCAACTCTAACCTTTCATCCCATTGTTGGAGAACTAGTCAATTTTCATATTTGAATGAGAAACATGTGTTGAAGAAGGGAATATGAAAAAGCCCTAAGTTTTACAGTTTAGATGGAAAGTATTTTACCATGGTTTATTTTGAGCGGGATTGGGAAGTTACAATTTTGATATTCCAAGAAAATCCATGAAAAATCCCGTGGATGGCACATGTTGGTAACTCACCCGAAAATCACTCCCTGAAACTTTAATATGAGGCATTTACAAACATAAATTAAAAGTTGGATATTACTTAAACCAAATCACAAAGGTTGGGGGTATACTGCAAATACCCCCAAAGGTTGGGGAGAAAACGCTTTTATCCCTTTAAATTATGTTCATTTTTTTATATTTTGATGTTTGAATTTATTTAGATTAACTTTCATCTATATTATATTTACAAACCTTCATTTAAATTTAATTTTAAATAATTTTTAAAATTTTAAGTAATTTTCAATGTTTCACCGATTAGAATCCATAATTTGAAATTTTAAGTGATTATCTGTTAGATACCCCACATGTAAAGTACACATCTTTTTTTATAGAAATAAATTAATTTTTTTTTATTACTTGGTCTTGTTATTCATCTTGATCTCCATTCCCACATATCAAAATTCTCTCTAAACTCGGGGGACTGAAAAGTGAAAACTATTTGATGAAATAAATTTCTGAAATTTTACATTGAGATTCCTCATTAATTTGAAAAGTCAAATCATGAAATTACTAAAAATGAAAGGGTCAAAATGTCATATAATAAAGTTTAGTGACCATAGAGCAATGATGCACGAATATCTTTAAAAATATTATTATGTGAAAATTCTAAAAAAGAATTTATATCGCATCTTGTTCACTTTCGTGCATGATAAATATAGAACATAGTATAACATAATATCCTAAAAGTTAAGGGATCATATGTTGTACATAAATTTCAACTCAACGAAATTACTTGAGTCACTCACTTTTGTTTTTTGAAAACAACCGACTCGAGCTAACCTAGTTGCTATCGCCCTTCTCTACAAGCTCGAGGCCTTCCGGCGGGTGCTTCCACACCCGGTTCTCTTTCATCATGTTTTGGCCAAAACCTTAGCCATTAAATTCCCTAACTCATTATTAAATTGGTGAAGGGTGTAAATAGAATTATTTAACTAAGTGGTACTAAATTATAATTTTCTAAATTTTTTGGGTCTAGAATTTAAATGATAACATGACACATCATTATTATAAAAAATTGAAACTTGTGTTTGCATTCTAAATTTTGACTTAAGCGATCTTAATAAAGTTTAAGGGACGAAATCCCCTTTGAGCCCTCGCTGAACTCCCAACTTCTTCACCATCCAAAAGGGCAAAAGCGTCTTTCACAATCTATAAGCCCACGCGTTGCGGTATCGTCATTGAGAACTCTGATAAAAGAAGTTTCGATTCAACCCCCAAAAGTTCTTCCGCTGCCCCCAAATTCGAGGCGTCCCCATGTGTTGAAATCGTTGAATTCTGGAAAATTGTTTGGTAGATACTTTCGGCGAGGGAAATTGCTTGGATTTGAGGTTCTTGTGTCGATTTTTAGTCCGGAAAGTTCGTTTTGATTCGGCGTTCTCGATCCCTGGTTTGTACGAGGTATTTGGGTTTGTATTCGTGTGTGTTTGTTTGATGTTTTCCGATTAGTTTCTATTAGGGTTTGGGTTTTGGGAATGTGTTGATTTGGGAGCTGTTGATTTGGGTGATTTGTTGGTTTGGGTGGTATTTCGCTTTGCCGACCGCCGTTTTTCTCTGTTAGATGTGGTGATGTTGTTAATATTTCGTAGTTATGAATTGCAGGAAGAATTGTTTAAGTTGGGGTAGAAAAGATATGAATTCAGGGGTTTGTGGTGATAGTTTGGCTTATTGGCTTGCAGTTGGGTGACTGGAATTCTACTGCAGGCTAGCTTAGTGGGTATTATTGAAGGAAATACGGATTTCTCTTGTGTAATTACGGTTACGCAGGAATGGGAAACGTTGATTTCGAAATGATAGATGTCTTCTCTTTTAGATTTGTGGTTCTTGAAAGCTAATTGGTAGTAATCGGGTAGCTTGTTGTGGTAATACACAAACAAATGCTCCAATTGGCTAATGAATCTGCTATGTGCCTAATAGCTTACGGTGTTTGACAAACATCCTGAAGCTAAATTTCTTGTTGTTGTTACTATGATACGGTGTTATGGGTTGAATGCAGAACCCAAATGCTGGGCAAGCTTTAATATATCATATCGTTAAAAAAAAAAGGGATTGTGTGATAATATGTTATTATATATCTCAGCATTATAACTCAACATTATTTTTTTAGGAAACATCCCATTGGAAGTGGATCGGAAGATTATCTTTTTGATTGTCTATTTGTTTAGCACGTACAAATGGCGGAGAAAGCATGTGTAAAGCGCCTTCAGAAGGAATACAGAGCTCTCTGCAAAGTAAGTTGTTT
>JBBMKE010000009.1:9694548-9708983 GCA_037834125.1 Lippia alba | reverse complement strand
CATATCATCCCAATTTGGGCCATTTCCCACCTCACAATGCAACCCCACCTCAGAGGATATAGCATCCAATACAACCAATCAAACACCTCCAAACTAGATAAAAAAACACCCTTTATCTCATCAGCCACAAACACACACCACACACACTATAACACCAAGAATTCCCACATATTAAACCCCAACTCTCCCTCCAGTCCTTGTCTTGAATCTTCATTTCCATACCAAAAAAAAAAAAGGTCCTTTCTTGAATCCTCAAAACCATTCATCAAATCCCACAATGGCCACCGTCACCTCCGCCGCCGTCGCCATCCCCTCCTCCTTCACCGGCCTCAAGGCCGCCGCCTCCGGCAAGCCCTCCACCGGCCGCGTCCCCGCCGCGCCGAGACTCCCCGCCGTGAGAGCCTCCCTCAAGAACTTCGGCGCGGCGGTCGCCGCCACCGCGGCCTCCGCCGTGCTGGCCAGCAACGCCATGGCCATCGACGTCCTCCTCGGCGCAGACGACGGCGGGCTCGCCTTCATCCCGCAGAACTTCGAGGTGGCCGCCGGCGAGAAGATCGTGTTCAAGAACAACGCCGGATTCCCCCACAATGTCGTGTTCGACGAGGACGAGGTGCCGAGCGGCGTCGACGTGTCGAAGATCTCCATGGACGAGGAGAACCTCTTGAATGCCAAGGGAGAGACCTACGCTGTGACATTGACGGAGAAAGGGACGTACAGCTTCTACTGCGCGCCGCACCAGGGAGCCGGAATGGTCGGAAAAGTCACCGTGAAATAGGCTGTCTCTGCATGATGGATTTGCAGGGGAAATAATATGTATCTGTGATCATCTTCATCGAGTTTTGTATGTGTCTATTGGAGGTAGTAGTGGATGATTATGGATGAAATACACTTGCTTTTGTGCATGAGTTGGATGTTATTTGTATTGTATACTTTTTGTATGCATCTTAGTAATTTGACTCGACTGTGAATCGGATGTGTTTAATAGTTCGACTTGGTTCTTTCTAAGTTATAGATCTTTGCATTGAGTTTTATTTATTTTCTTGATTTCATTGTGTTAAATTAATCAACTTTGATCATAGGAGTGGGTGATGAAAATGATCATGCGGTATTTTGTTTCTATATAACACATTCAATCGGGGGTTCGAGTCGAATTGAAAGATTAAGGCCTAAAACTCTTGTTGATCTCTATTAACATTAATTGCATGGCCTAAAACTCTTGTTGATCTCTATTAACATTAATTGCATATCCAATATTCGAATACGAGTCTGATTAAGTTAGTATAGCATCACACATGTAAATTGGATTAAGTTAGTATAGTATCACACAGGTAAATTGGAATACTCGGAGGCATGTAAGACATTTCAGCTAAAAGTCTACTTATGAGTTGCAACTTAACTAGTTCAAGGATAGTGTCCAACCAAGATCAATCATATAGCCAAAAACACACACACATCACGATCAAGCCCTTCTCCATCCCCAAAGTAAATCCAAGAATTCTATTGCTTTAGACGAAAATAGTTATACAAACGATGTTTGAATCTGGAAACAACTCATCACGGAAGAAATAAAACAGGAAGGTAGCCTCATATTACATGAAAAATACACAGAAATCTCACAAAGTATTCCTTTTCGTATAGTTTCTCAAAGTAAATATAAAAAGCTGCACATATACTATAATCTCCGTTTTCTGACCCCTTCAAGGGGGTTGTGTAATAAAACTCTGTACTAAACCATGTCGAAGAGATCTACGTATGTTCAAGTGGTTAAAGCATCAGGCAAGCTGGTGGGAGCTCCAAGTACCTTTGCATTAAAATCTGGAAAGTTCTCATATCCCTGCAAGGGACTTACCTTTCCGTCGTTGTCTATTTGCAGCGGATATTTGAGGATGTGTCCTTGTAATGTTTTGAACTCTTCCCCTGCATACCGTTCCCAGTTTTCTTCAGCAACACTGTTCACATACTTAACACAGTCAAGATCTTCTGGTTCCTTGAGGCTGTCGTCAATTTTTCCAATGTGCTCTGCCCAAAGCGACATTCTATATCCATATACCTACAAACATGTTTCATTTTAGAGGGATCAATCTAGCTATAATGCAGTTCTTCAGTTGTTAAAATGACAAAGTCGCTGTTCTATCCTACAAAAGTTCGATCTTGACTTTAAAGTTAAAATTCCTGACTAAGTTTGTGATAGCCCATGGTTTTGTAGTTGAAGGATTGGGTTTGAATCCAAAATTCCTGGCTATGTTTACGATCACCAAAGTATTAATTTTGAAGCAATTTTTCTTTCCTTTTTGCTAAAATTAAAAAATATAGATGAAAAAAGAAAACGAGATAAGAAAGTCAACCTGGCCACGAGGATGTTTCTTCTTCTTATTCCAGGTGTAATGAGGCTGATAAGCGCCCATGGCAATCTCAGTATCTCTAGAACCAGCCATAGATCGTTGGTTAATGTTGGCAGAACCAATAATCACATACTCATCATCCACTATCATTCCCTTAGCATGCACGTAAATCATAAATCTTCCATATTTTCTTGAAGCAGTATCCTGGCAAAATTTCTCGTTAACTTTAATATCTTTTGAGAAATAGCTTAAAAAAGGACATAAATAAAGAAGAGAGGGAAAATTACCGAATTTCCGTTCGAGGAGGTTTTGCCGTTACCATTTAATGCTCCTTCTTTGCATTCCTCCCGGTTGCCAAGACAGTAGAAATTCAGATAGTCAGTGGGATGTGCATTCTCTAACTGAGCGGATTTGATCTCTCGTGCAATGATTTCATACATCATTTCCATTGTTTGTGCCTACAAGAGATCATGCTTCAGGATTGAAGAAAAGAAAAAGAAAGAAGGGCACCAATTACAGAGTCCTCCCCTCTGATAATATACAAACATTAATTCCAAAATTACAAATACCTCCCTTATAACATTTTTCCACCTCAGAGTTATACACACAATTAAATTATGTAATGAGTTTTCCTTAATAAACTTTTCAAAATGTGTCAATGAAAAACGTTGATAAATACCTGCCAATAAAGGATCTCTTGTACAGAAGCAGAATCGGGAACACCCTCAGGCCACATGGGGATGACAACATAAACACTGAATCTTTCCTTTGCCCTTATTTTGCTTGCGATCTTTAATGCAAGTTCAATTGGGATTAAATTGTCAGCACCTGAAAGATGAATGCAACAAAAGGGGTTTTGAGGATCATTAATCAAGAAAGGAGACAGTTAACGAAGCTAACTGATTATCTGCTGCTTTTTGTGCTACTTCATATTACATTTGCACTAGAAATAAATTAATGCTACGCAACATAAACTTGCGTTTGTGAGTGCGTTCGTGTATTATATGTACCTGCATTTTTATAAGATCCCCAAGCAAAAGATGAACCAAGAAAGTACTGGTTCTCAATGTATATGAAGTGTTGGGCAGCTCTTATTGCCTCAATATATGCATTTTGAATGCTCCTATCTATAACCAAATTTTTTGCAAATACTAGGTTCTGCAACAAAAAAGAAGTTCAGAAATATACACAATCAAATCAGATCAATAAATATATAAAAACCAGACAAATAAAAGAAATCTGAACAATACTTGTTCCTGAGCTGCAAATGCATTTTTTGGGAAACCTTTCAGGGAACCAGAATCTATAGAGCGGAAAACCTATCAGCATAAAAAGTAACTCAAGGGTCAAGAATTAGATAACTTCATATTCCAATAGAGAACATTTTAATATCTATATATGTATAATTTATTCTTCAGTGAGATATTCAATAACCTGAACATGCCAGTTTTCAGGATCTTCTTCCTTGCAAACCCACAATGACTGATGGTCCTCTCCAACATCTGAGGAAGGACTTGTTATCCAAGAAATGCGTCCAATTTGAAGTAAAGAATCATCACGCCAACGTGACATTTTTCTAAACCTTCTGCCGAACTCTGACCATTTAGCCGCTTTTCTCCACCTTTGCTCAAAGTTTTTTAGCACATCATAAGCAGCTGGCCCTTCAACTTTGCAATGCAAATCATGCCAAGGTTGTCTTGGGGCTTTTTTTCCTGGCTATTTTAAGAAATATACAGAAATTATTGATCTTTCAAGCTTACAACTAGCATCAATTAGTTCCTAATTTAACAAAAGAAATATGTTAGTCCTTCACTAGTTGCACTTTAGTCTTACTGGAAATTTAAAAATTTAACTGGCATGTGTTATATTTTCTAGGGCTAACTTGTCATTTTAAGTTTCATTATTGTGCAAGAAACGGTCAAAGAATCATTTCAGGGACTAAGGATCAAAAGACTTTGACCCATTTCAGAGACTAAGGATCAAAATGCATCTTGTAATTAATTAGGACTATGGTGATACTAATTGAAAACTTTGACAAAATGATTATTTAGGGAAGTTTATAGCAAATTGGAAAACAATAATATAACCAACCAAGTTAAATGTACAGATATAACATTCTTAAGGAAATAAGCAGTTTTCTTACCCCATAAGTCGGACAGTGAAAGTCATCCTTAAAGACAGTGTCAAGATCACGAAATAATCTATGCTCAGGTGTATCATAGCGTCCGTCACAGAGATCAAGACCACCCAAGAATGCAGTTATCTTCCTGTTATTACCATAGTCTTGGGTGTCAAGAATCACACATTTCTGATGGTGAGTATAAAGAGTTCCAACAACCTGAATCGAACACAAACGGGCCGTATTAGCTCAATTGTCTATTTATGTGAAAATCAAACTTTCTACAGATAAAAGAAAATGGTTTTGACAATTATAGAGTAAATAAATTTGTTACTGAAAGTGGAATTTATTACATAAATTAAAGCATGCCTGTTGCTTGAAAATGCTAAGCTTACTGCTTGCATAACGAGGGGACAGCACACACTTGACAGAGGAGTGCTTGAAAAACTTTCGAGTTTCTTCATCGTGAGTTTGCATGACTCCTTCCTGCATCGAAAGATGTCAACTCTAAATAGGAAAATCGTAAGGAAGAAAGAACGAAAAAAGTGTATGTCAGTCCCATGAACAATTTCCAGACCCCCAATTGCTTTCAAGTACTTTTTTTTTTTCTTTTTAACATTCCTCCAAAGTTGGTCAAATGAATCCAAATACAATAACCAGAATTCCCAGATTCTATCCTTATACGCTATATGTTGCTTCTACTGATTATTTCATTCTAGTTTTATATCAAAAAGAAGGTCCTTTATTTATTCACAGACTATCTTTGACATTCTTGGTTCTACTCATCGCGGACGCTGATCATATCTTGATATAAGACAATGTTGATTTAGAGGACAATACCAACAACTGGAAAATAAAAAAATTTCCATACCGTTTTCAGAAAAAACTTGTTGTGAGAAGTCTTATCATCCCAAACCAGGAGCAAAACTCTCACCCCTTCTTGAGATTTGTATCTAAGCAAATCCCCCAAATTTAAATCCCCACCATTCGGCAACCTCCTAGTAGGCTCTCTCACCAACTTAACCTTATGATAAATAGACCAACCCACAATATACACCAAATGGTGAGCCTCCAGTATTGCATGGCATATGTCCTCCCAGCACTTATGGTGCTCAAATTTCTTCCCTTCATCTAACTCGATTTCAGGCAGCATCCCATCCATCACATGAGCATCTTGGTAAAGGGTCACCTTCCCTCCATTCCGCGATGGAAAATAACTCTCCTTCAACCCATAATTATCTGAAATCCCGTTTACATATGTAGGAAGTTTGCTGCAAGGAGTGAATGTCATTTGTAATCTGAGTGCAGAATCCGGTTTTGGGGGCTTTCCGTTGGATCCTATCACTTGAAACCAGTCATCGATCACCTCACCAGCAGCAATCCTCTTTGCTGGCACCGTAGCTACGCCTATGCGTTGGGCTCCAAACATGTCATTGTCTTTCACCTCGAACTCAACCTGTGTTGTTTGTTTAATATTAGAATTCTTGATCTGGGAAAACATTCTGAAATCTAAATCCATGCTTAACAAATATCAAAAAGATCTGCTCATACATGCCAAACAAAACCGTAATCAATGTTTATACAAGTACAGAATTAACAGAGTTACCAACTGATGATTTGAATGACTAATTCACTTTAGAAATAAAGTGCGATAACGTTCTGTATTAGATCTATTACTTCATTTCCTACGAATGATTTTCCGAGCTTAACCAACACAACTACACAAGACATATTCAGCATTCAATCAACTTCCACCAACCAAAAACACGACGAAAATTTCCCAAAAATCGACAAAATCAAATTACCTCCGAAACCGGATGCGCCAAGGGGATCTTAAAATGCTCGTCCCAAACCGGATTCTGCGAATTAGGTATCACCCTAGTCCGCGCCACCGTGGCTCCGGCGAGGCAAACCGTCGCGTACGGATCGCTGGTGATGATTTTCCGGTGGTGCTGACGATCACCCCGTATCGCCGTGGTGCAGGGCCTGTGGCAGACGTCGAACACCCCGACGCAACTGCGGAGGCGGTCGGAGAGTAAATCCATGTTCGGAAGGCATCGAGCTTCGAGAATCTTAAGGTCGAGGTTCCCATGGAGGTATATCACCTCCTTCTCGGAATCATCGCCCGCCATTCTCCGTTGAAACTCTCACTTATGGCTGCGGCGGAGGTTGTGGTGGTCGGTGGCGGATGCAACAGTGAAAGTAGATTTCAAATTAGGGCGGTTGTTTGAAGAGTAGTTGGAAGAATCGCCATTAAAGTGGAGACAAGTTGACAACACCAAGTTTTGAATATTATGTATATCATTATCAGTATCAGGTCAGATGGTGATGCTGCAAAGGCCTTAGCTGGTTCCATATGATATACACAAATAAAATAATGTGATCACGACCATATAAATATGACACGATGCTATATATTTTTTTTTATAAAAAATACTGAATAAGATGAGTCGGGTGAATATTCGACATGACGAGATATGTTAAATTGATATTTTAAAAATATTTGTTCATCATAACTGACTATTATTGCCAAGTATTGATGTAATTATTAAGGTTAATTACACTTACTCGTCCTGTGGACCTCAGGGCGGTTAGATCAATATTTCCTCCATTTTGGTTGTCTTTGAGACCATTGTTTTGTTTTATGCGTCGAGATATTTAATTTGATATATAATATTAATATGTTTAAAATTTAATTTTTATAAATTTAGCCATATAAATCACACCAAAGAAATGAATGGAAAATATTTTCTAAAATTTTCCGTTTTATAAAAGTCAAAGAGTTAGTTGCCCAAAATAAAAGAATAAGAGGCAAACTGCATTAAGATCTACAGACGGGAAAGTGTCATTAACCCATTATTATTAAAGAACCAAAAGAGTAGTATTAATTATTGGGATAATTCTTCAAAACTCTCCAAGTGGAAGGTAAAATTTCGCTTCACTCCCCAAAAACATTCCAAATACATTATTTTGGGATCTGAATACATCATTTTTGGAATTTAGATACGTGATTCTTTAATTTTTGTACAACATTCACTATTTTTGGGGAGTGAATATGAATTTTTTCAACTCTGGAGGAATTTTCAAATATTACCCCTTAATTATTATTGTTTTTGTACTTTAAGTAGAAAAGGGGAAATATAATTAGGAAATAAAATATGACACAGGTATCTTGTAAAAGAAATAAAGACGTGGGAACATTGATTGGAACGATTGCCAGTCTATTTAAGATAATATTATAAAGTCGTATTAAAATATAATGTTGGAAAATAGGGGAAGTTAGAAAGTGTACAAGAAAAGGTTATGGGGTATATTCTTCTTTTATTCATTGATTGTTATTTTTTTATGCAAGTATGACTAGAGTATAATGATACATATGGTTGTAGTTTATCATGTATAATTGAGTAAATTACATGGATTTTATCGATTCACAAATTGATTGCTATGTTTCATAAAAAGAAATAGCATATGACACCATATATTATAAAAATATGATTTTTTATGAAAACTTTTAATTACATGTGAAATGATAATAAAATAATGTTCTTAGAACTCGAAAAATATACACATGTGAGTTAATGACGGTACGATGATGTTCACACACCATGGATTGGATATTTATGGGTGTGGATTACTATAAGAACTTTCAAAACAATTAAAAATTAAACTATCGGAATTGTTCAATTTTATTCAATTTAGTATGAAAGAACGTAGCCTTGTGTTGGAGGCGAAATGACTCCAGAACTTAACATTAATATTTTAATAGCAAAAATAGTAATCTCGAACGAAACATAACAAACATAGAACTTCTAATTCATCAATAAATCAGAAAATTGAATATATAATTTAAAAAATAATTGAAGAGTGATAATTTTGCTCTTTGATTCACTTTATTTGATATATACGATGGATACCTGCATATTTAAATTGTAAATTGTTATGATGAATTTTATTATTTTCAAATGAGACAAATATTTATTTTAATAATGTAACAAAAAAAGACTTCAAAATAAATTAAAGAAAACACGTCCCACAGTTGATTAATATTTAATCATTTTCCACTCTGTCACTTTGTTGGTCGTTGGAGGGGTAGCGTGGTTAACGTTGTACTTAGTCCTGTGATGAATGTGTAGGCCAATCTTCGCTAAAAATAACAACTTGAAAATTGTACTTCATAACCACTAATTAGAAAGCTACATTACAACAACCCACGTCCCCTTTCCCTCGGTTCAAGCCCGAACATGGACGACAGTTCTAGACTTCTAGTCCGAACCTGTCTCGTTCGAATCATCAACGAGAAATAGAATAATTTACACTATATCGGACTATGTATCAATATTTTTCGATATGATGCGATTGATTGAATCACTAAATTACAAGTATTGGCACACTAAATGAAAGTTTAAATATGTACAAGGTTGACGTGATCTTACATTAATTTGAATAAGACATCAAAAAGTAATCAGGCTAAAATCTCTACAGGCCTGGAATTGTTAGCAATACCGCAGTCTTTGATTGGAGGAGGCTTCATCATGATGCTCTGTGTGAAAGCTATCATCTACAAACACAAAATTAAAACATTGCAATGTAGTTTTAATTAAGGAAATGTCAGTTTACTATAATACATGGAAACTATCTAAAACTACATTCTCCCGATATTTCTCACGTGAAATATTCAGAAAAAAAACTCCATGTTATTGTACTCTTGTCGTGTCGTTTCCGTACCGCTGTATTCATATCCGTGCATCATAGTTAGTTTATGTTGCAGTTCGGATTAATGATTTAAATTCATCATAAGATGAACTTTTTCGGAGAGAACTGCAGGCAACTTCAACCATTAAAATGATGACCATATGCAATTTGGCCATCTTATTTAATTTGTGCATTTTTACCACCTAGAAGTATTTTCTTTGAAGAAAAAAAGCTAATCAATAATCTTGCCCAATATTCATCGCATTTGTAGAATCCCAAAAAGATTTATGGTGCCTCCAATTTATGGCATTTCTTTAACTTGTTCTCGATGCATTCAAAGACGTTATATAATTTATCATGCACATATACAAGCACGATGATATATATAATTTTATTTATATATTTTTGAAAATTTTCGTGTAAAAAAGTATTCAATGTACGGAAGATACAAATATGATGGTATATATATATATATATATATATTATAAAAAAATTTATATGAAAAGTGTTCGATACATAGTGTTGGTATATTAGAGCTTGTAGTTAACTAAGGTACTTACAGCAACAAAACCGGAGCACATAATGCTGAAACCAGGAAAGTGAAATGGTGCATTATCCGATAGAAATATAGCTGCGTGACAAAGGAAAAGAATTAATTCTTCATCAGATTCTACACTTTCTTTAAAACAAGAAAGTTACATATTTTTTGCTTGCCTGCTAGAGGGGTGAAAGCAAGAGGGGAGACAATGTTAGCAAACGAACATATGCCCGTAATGCACCCTTGAGCCTTTCCCTAATAGGATCATATGGGATAATTAATGGGATGCGGCGATGTGTTAATAAATACGATGGGGATAATTACAAACACCTTTCTGATATTTAATCAAATTACGAGCAAAACCCTCCCTCGTAATCAAGAATTTGAAAACAACACCCTAAAATTTGAATAAGAATTACAAGAAAAAGACTTTGAGAAATTACAAATGACACCCTGCTCAGGGTGCTATTTGTAATTTCTGTTTCGAATAGTTACAGTATCATAAGCAGTGGTGTAGCCACCCTTTAATGAGGGGGTACAATTGATCCCCCTCAAATTTTTTTTTTTTAATTATCATGTATATATATAGATATTTGTAATGTAATTTTATGGATTTTTCATTATTGACCCCCCTCACCAAAGTTAAAATTAATACTAGTGAGGGTCAATATAATTAATTATTTGTCACTCTTTAATATTATGCTTTGATCGACCACCCTAAAAAACATTTCTGGCTCCGCCACTGCTTTTGTTTTATAATGTTGTGTATTAATGACAAACACTTCTGACTCTCTGGAATGCACCCGGTTTGTAAGATGTTTTTTATGTTTCTTCTTGAATTATGTAGTTCATGATCATCTTCATTACTCTTGGCTGATGTGTATGTTAACCCAATATAGCCATACTCATTGATATGTAGTTTACTTCAAAGCAAGACTTATAAAGCAAAACATGAGACACAAGTCAATTAAATCACAAAAATAAACATGAACTAGAAATACAAACGAACAAGAACATCCTTGAAAGATTTTTAATAAACTTTTAAACATTTGTATTCATAAGTGGTAGTACAGTTGCGTAAACACACAAAGTTCATTCATTCATACAATCTTTTCCAATGGTTTCAACGACTCATGGGCAATAGACCCAACATCACTAAAATAAACATTATATTACATACACAGATGGAGTATGTTAATTTTTAATATTGTGAACTATGTCATACCAAACAAGAAATTTAATGAAACCATCAACACTTTATTGCATCTTCAAGTATACCAAACAACAAATTACCTCATGTCTGTAGGACTTAATTACACTTAATAGGCCGACGGAACTAACTCATATTAGGTACCCCATGGTACCAAACGCTTCCCATATTTATAAAAAAAATCACTCAAAAAGACCGTAAGGTTAACGAGGACTCCTTCTTATATATAACCAACCGAAAATTACCAAAAGTACATACAATGAGAAAAGGAAATACATCAATTACATTATAAAAATAAATATGAACTAGAAGTACAAACGAGCAAGAACATCCTTTGGTAGCACACATCGGAAACTTGAAATGCGATGAAATCCTGGCAAACAAATAAGAAAGGTGAAACAACTTAAAAATAAGTACTAAAATAGTAGTGACACCGCATACAACAAACATAGTTCGAAAGGTAAACTAATTAGTCATTTCATAATGCGCTTAATATTCATTGTTCGAGAAGATATCGGGGTCCGCGTAGTTATCCGTCAGCTCGCCAGGAAGGAGTGTTGCTAGAGATGATCAAAAAATGAAGTTATGTTCATGATAACATGGAAATCCGATAGCTCAGAAAAGGCGACCCATAACAGTTTCTTATACAAAAAACATCAAAAAATTTCCTTAAACTTGCCCTATTATTAAACAATTAAAAAATAGTACGTATTTGAATAAATAAAATGAAATCAAGCGCATTACCCGGTGTCGAAATTGATGATAATATGCGTCACTAACACGGACATGGTTGGTAGCGCCATGGTACGTAACCCCTCATCGGTAAGTGAACAGCCTAAATTGCTTATACACTTCTCGAAGGTGCATTATGTGACAACGCACATCTGTACTCGTAATACCAATGTCCAAAAGTCATTGCAACCCAACAGAGAACGACCTATAACTGCGCATCCGTAAAGTGCCCCCACTGCAGTATTGACTACATTATCGCTTACATAATCCCATAATTCATATGCAACTAACACATGTAGACAATTTTCACAGGAATAACTCACCTTTTGGGTCATTGAACTAGAACACTTCTTATCTGCAGATCAAAGGTATATCAAAGACAAACATATTTATAGATGTTTACAAACCAATTTCAAATAAACAATAATCCTAACTTCTTACGCCGGATGTTTCATTTTCTCGATTTTGCATTAGGTGAATATTTTTGTCAGGAATATTCATACTTTGCAACACAAATTATGGGAATTGCAGGCTTCAACAACAGTGCATCCATTTGACATAAAGTGCACGCGTTAGGGAATATATTCCTGCACATCAAAAGAAGCTAAAATCACTAGAATGTTAAGCATCATGAAAATTGAAAAAGGAAATGCATCAATTACCTAACGAGCAGCAGGTTGCATCGACTTTTTTGAAAGGATATATGACACATTACATACCTACAGCAAACACAAGAAGATTTAAGAACTATAGTTGCATGGCTTCACTTTTTTTCCTCAATATGATATTCAGCAAATTTTATATATTTTCAAAAATATAGACAAAATTTTACCATAATTACATAGACACAATGTGCAGTTGTCAAACTTCTAAAGATCCACTAACCTTTGAAGCACATGAAAATCCATGCTTCAATTTGAGGCTAAGATGGTACTGCATTTGTTGGTGGAACATGCAAAGGTGTACGGTGTGAGTACAATTCCAATTTCATTGCAAGCAATAACAAGCGTTGCTGAGGCCATGAGTAAAAATATTTTAAAAGAAAACTTTGGTAAATTCAGAGCTAGATAAATGCATGTTTTTATGATATATATAACATTAATACAGTTCTATTTTTATTTCATGTTTCAGGGTGTTTTCCAGCATCGGAAGCACGAAGTGGAAAAAAATTTCATAGAGCATGGCTTCCACACCTATAAAGAACTGCATATCTTGTTCAAAAGATTAAAATTTCACCTGCTTCAGGCCGAACCACCCGAAAACAATCAAAATCCAATCTATTTTGCACGAACAGATTTTGATCGCAGTGAGTATGACTCAAATGGTAATGAAGATGTCAACCAAACAAGCGATTAGTACAAACTCAAGTTTTGTTCACGGCAGATCATGCCCTGCATTCCACATATGCACTACAATTCAACTATCTTATATGCATTTTTATATGTTGCTCTGCCTCTTTAAAGATATCTAATAAACTTTCATAGGTGGTAGCACAGTTGCGTAAGCACATAAAGTTCATTCATTCATACAATCTTTTCCAAAGGGTTCAACGAATCATGGGCAATAAATCCAATGTCACTAAAACAAACATTATATTACATTACAAATACACAGGGGGAGTACAATAAAATTTCAGTTACCAAAACTTCCGTAAACATTTTACATGCATACATTCATATTGCTTGCTAGATAACAATGTCCAAGACAACACCAACAATGAGTACCACAACATAGGAAAATGCATAAATGTGGCGTAAGGGACGAGTACACGGCCTCGCTCAATTTCCCAATCGTTTAGTTCTCCTATGACCATTTTGATGTAAATGAGCCATCTTTTGGTGTAGATTCTGCTGAGCAGCTTTGTTGCGGGATCGTCGTAGCATTTTTAGTACTTGCATTGCTTGAGAACACAATTGGTGTAAATGATGCATTGGGCAAAATGACAGAGCATCCTTTGTTTGTATTCAGACGATGAATTCGTCTCTTATATACATCCCACCATATGAAAAAACCTTCATGCCCCTTCAGTAATGGACAAATGTAATACATCCAGCCAGGATTGTTAACTGAGTTTGATGTTTTCGACACCATCTCCACATGTCCTTCGGGGCGTTGAAGGGCATGCAGAGGGTTCAAGGGATTTATCTAGCCTCAATTTGCATATTACAATTCTAATTTAAACAAACCGAATTCAGAAGAATGAAAATGCACAAATCGAACAACCCTAAATCAAAGCAGCGAAGAAAAACACACACCCAAATTCAAAATTAAGTCTACGTAACATCTACAACCAACAAACCAAACCAAAATAAAAAACTAAGGTTTAGAGGCAAATTAGTCGCGTACCTGTGAAGGAAAATAATTTGTATGCTCAATCTACTTTGTTGGGAATAATGCCCTAGAAAGCTGATATGCTTTGGGATTTTTCCTATATCACAGACAATCTTTTAATAATATACGTATGATTATAATAATACGTGAACACTTCTTATGTGTCATTACGTGCGCATGTTTAGAACTCCCCTAATCCGATGAGGCCGTTAAGAACTTTGTCCTTATGGGAAGGACTGTAACAGCCCGGATTTCAGGACAAGGATGAGACAGGTAAGTTGTAACATCCCGATTTTTCGGACGTCCAAGATCTCGCCACGTGTCTCCTTTTAGTGTGTTTATTTAAGTGTTTACGTGATTCTGTGTTTTGCGTGGCCCTATTTTGAACTCTTTGAGAGTTTAGGGGCTTGTTTGCAATTTTCTCTTTTTAGGGGTTTTTCGGTCATTTCTCGTTCGGTCGAGATTTTGACC
>JBBMKE010000009.1:9684038-9694448 GCA_037834125.1 Lippia alba | reverse complement strand
GACCCCCCTCACCAAAGTTAAAATTAATACTAGTGAGGGTCAATATAATTAATTATTTGTCACCCTTTAGTATTATGTTTTGATCGACCCCCCTAAAAAATATTTCTGGCTCCGCCACTGATCGTAAGTTTTAAGTCAGACCTGCTCGGTTGGTCCGGTTTGTTTCGATGCAATGGCTCTCAACTACAAAAAAGCAAAGAGAAATTAAATAAAATTGGTAATACTTAGAAACACAACTGAATTAATTAATTAAGAAAGGTATAATTCTTGCAACGAACTTACGCATGGCATAGCAAAAGTTGCCACTATTGTGATCACTGCAGCAGCATAAGGAACCTGCATATTTTCACCAAACATATATATTAGCAAATTGGCCCATGAAGAAGTTTGAAATCACAATATGGGACTCTAAAATGCAAGAATTTACCCAAGGTGCCCAAGCAATGCTGTAAAGTATCATCTGCACCCAAAGAAATCAAACATAGTAAAACTTAAAAGGATGAAGTTTGTTATACGTGCGGTGTTTCAGGACAATCACAATCGCTAAGAAGTTTGTATTCGGGAGTGTAACTAGACTGAAACACTGTATGTATACTCAACTGCAATTACGTAAATATAATTTATCTAGACGGTGCCAAGATCTTTTGTGGGGATAAGATTAATTTTTCCTAAAATATAAATGTAAGTTATTTATTATTTACGGTGGGTGAATTAAAGCATGAAACTTGTACATACATTAGTGAAGCTGAAGAACAGGCCTAAAGAAAGCATCTTCTCTTCTCCCATGAGAGGAGTTAGGACTGGCATGATTATTAGCTGAAAATATTCCAAGAAACCATAATCCATCATTTAATTAATGTAATAATGTTGGATATTTTCAAAAAAATAAAATAAAATTGATAATTAAATTAAACATAATATATTAATATTTACCTGTGACATTGATCCTGCAACTCCAGCAATTATCATCAGATCAGCAAATTGATCTTTGTTGAAGTGAAACTGAGCCTTCAAGTAATACTGCAATATTATAATAGACATTAAATCGATAATTTTAAATGCTATTACAATATTATAAAATATGACGTACGAAATATGATAGATGGACGTAGATGTACATGACATAAATATGAAGATATGAATTTTTTTATAAAAATATAATAGGTGAGAGATATCCAACATGAATATCAAACAAAACACTATACACTAATGATATGTGTCATAGTTGTCCAAACTTATCAATTATTACATAGTTACCCAGTTTATCTATTGGGAATATTGCAGCCCATATTTTGAAAGTTAAAGGAAATGTTGTAATCCCAACAACAAAAGCTTAATTGAAATTAGGGTTCCTAATAGTTTAGGGGAATGCTACTTATCAGTAAAGGAGAGGCTGGTTTCATTAGTATAAAAATCCAAGGTTCAAAAGGAATGAGGTAACTAAACTAACTTAATTAAATTCACTTAAATTAAGATCTGAGGATTGGCGCTTGATCTCTGACTTGAGGGTCGGATGGTCAACGATGAGGATAACACCGGGGTTTGTCCTTCTAACGTTTTGACCGTGTGGTCAGATTCATCACTCTAGAAGCAACACTTGTGCGACTTAAAAAGGTACAATCTAAAATGTTGTATTAATTAAAATAATATTTTTCATGGACCCATATGAAATTCCGTACGACCAAGAAAGATACAATTCAAAATGTTGTATTAAGTAAAATAATATCTTTTTGTGTCCGTGCATGGTAACTTACCATTAAAGAAGCATTTAGGCCAGCATCTGCAACAGTGCTGAAGAACGCAACAACTGCTGCTTTTGACAATGTGGGGCTGCATTATTTTTTTAATTTATTTATCAAACAAATACAAATATCCATCACTAAGCGTCGTCAACAAAATAGAAACACCAATAAAATCATCAAAATTCATCGATGTAGATGTAACGTCGTAAATTATTCGCGATCAAAATTCATCGATCGGATTAATTAATAACTAATTAATTACCTAGTTCTTAACAAGCAAATGGTGTCGTCAACAGAAGGCAAAGCCTTGAAAAGCTTCCATTTTTTACATGGAGATTTTTCCAGGAGACAATCAGAATCCCCACAAATCGTGGTATTTAAGTTGGATTCTGGAAGAAATGCCAACATGTAGAACAATGTCACAAGGGACATTGCAGCAGCAACCTATACACAATATATCTCAATCAATATAACTAAAAATAATTGATAGGGCAAATTACATATCGTATATATGTTCAAGGGAATAGATAAGTCACGGGTTTGATATATGTTTAGGGATATAGATAAGTCATGGGTTCGAGTAGGATAGGGTGTCGTTAGAAACCAGTATATGTTTAGGAGCAATTGCAAATTAATTCTTCGAGTATTATTACAAGTCAAGATTACATAAATTTTACTTTTGAGAAATGCAAAATCGAGATATCAATTATATTTCACTTGTAATTTTGGAACATTTTTTTTTGGATGAAACTTTTGACACTCTATTTTGGGAAAATATTGCAATGACGTGACTACCGGAATCCGCTTTAGTCATCAAAAAACAAACAAGTGTATAGAGTTCTAAATTACATGACAGTACACATGGGTGAATTTTACACTAAATGATGAGGTGCTCGTCGGGATCCTAAATGTATGCTTTATAAAGCGTATGGCCTATGGGCTTTACTTGCTGTTTTCCAGCGACTAAAACAAATTCCAGCGATCGAAATTCTGAAATTGCAACACTTCTCTAGATAGAATGACAAAATTTTCATGGGAAAAATATTTGTCCCACAATTTCAAATGATGTATAGTTGGTATCCCCATTTTATTTTCATCCTCCTATTTTTAGTGCAAATTCATTCATTGAGTATTGCATTTTCTATTCGGGATGTCATTGCAATATATAAAAAAAATAATTATATGTGCGTTGTCTTAATGTTATTAATAATGATGGACTAATCTGTAATTATTTATAAATTCAGAGATAGCAAATGTCGTCATAATTCGCCAGAAAAAATATATAAAAAGGTAAGAAATAATTCAGCGAAAATTAACTTCATAATCATATTAACAAAAATATGTACTTGAAACGTAGAGGAAGTGGATAGGAAACGAGTGAAAAAATTTCCAAGGACGAAAGAAGAAGAAGCAAAGCCCGATATTACTGCAAATACCGAACCTCGTCTGTTTTCATCAACATTATCAGCCTGCACCAATCGTAATTAACAATGTAAGTAGATTATTAATTTGGAGATTATATATGCAAAATTAAAAATACTGATCTTGTTCAATATAAGATATGAGGGTAAACAAGTCATAAAAGTACCACATATGCAAAAGCTAAGAATTGAACACTTCCATCTGTGGCCATCGAAATTAGGGTTCTGAGCACGTAGTAAGCGTAGAAGTAATATTTTGTCCTGCTGTAAGCTAGTATCGCTGTCACGTACCATAAAATACACTAATTAGTCAAGTTTCAATCTTTTTCAAATTTATAACATTTTAAAAAAAAGAAAACATTAAAAATCATATATATGTGCAATACGTGGTTTATACTATTCAAGTGACCATTTAATTTTACCATTATTATTTCATTAGCATCTATTTAATTTTATTAAAAAAACTATATATATTAACTTATTGAAAGCAAATAAAATAAAATTAGAATTATGCAAGAAGTAAAGTAGAATCAAAGAAGAAAAACGGAGTGAAAGGTAATGTTTTATATATGGATAAATGTAGAATTATGCAAGAATCTCATAGTTGAGCAATTGCAAGAAAATACACTGAGCTGCAGGATGATTTTCTCGTATTATAAGTAATATTTTTTATGGTGATAAATTTAGAATTATGCAAGAAGCTCATAGTTGAGCAATTGCAAGAATTGTTCCTAAACCTTGCCTGAATTTGAAGGCAGTTTTCGTAATTTCTCAACTATAAGAATTTTTTTCAAAATTAAATTAAATTTAAAATTATTCGTAACTATCCATATTATATACTAACCTAGAGGAAAGACTGAAAGAGCCATTGGGAGAGTGAGCATGACTTTCCTTCCATAAGTATCTGAGAGATTGCCCACCAAGGGCATCACCACAAGTGATCCCAATCCAACAATCTTGATATATCACCAAAATATCAGTATATACTATCATTATAAATTTCAATAATAATTAATTAGAGAAGTTTGTATATATGTATATAAATACGTACTTTTTGACGTGCATAAATAAATTAATAAGTAGATATAGTATGAAAATAATTAGAAACCAAATATATACCGCTTGTTGAGCTCCGGTGAGATATATCGCGAACGAGCATTCATCTTTCCCAGGGCAAAGCGCGGCCATAGTGATGTCGGTGATGGCCGGAAGCACCATGAAATTAGCGAAGCAATACAAGAAAACCGTCATGAAGAGGTGGCTCAGCCCATCATAGTACCCCTTCTGCATTGTCATCTTAAAAGTATGTGTTGTGTGTATCTGTAAGAGAGGGAGATGATCTGAGTTATCAATTAATATTGAAGCAACTAACAAAGTTGGCTTCATAACGTTATGGTGTTTGTCTCCATTTTATAGTATAGTACATTGGTCCTACAAATTTAAGCAAAAAAGAAAGGATTTGATGTGTTGATGTGTTAAAATTAAAGATATACTCTAATTTCAGCTTCATCAATAAAATGATTGCATGATCTCTTTTTCCTATATCCATTATTTAAAATTCAAATAGGTCCAAACACTAATATTTAAAACAGTTTATTTGGGTCTTATGCTATCGACTAAGAAAGTATAAGAATACACTGACACTATTTAACAACTCCAAATTAGAATTACCTATTGACCAGAGCTATCTATTTTAGTAAACAAATTGAATTGAATATTTAGTAAAATTTTAACATAGTCATATTAAATTCAACTATGTAAAAAAAAATAATAATAATAATAAACATTTTCTTAATATTTGGTCTCCTTTTTGAAAATAAAAAGTTTGAGATAAAACAATTATTCGATAAAATACCAATTATACTACTAATTTAGAGCGGTAACATAAGTCAAAAGAGTAATAAAAGTGCCACGTTGAAGTAATGCATAGCTTGCAAGTTGATGCAAGCAATACACAAAACAAAGAGAACAAAGCTTGTTTTGGGAGTGAACTACAATTACTTAACGCTTTTGATGCGTAGTTGCGTACAAGCTTGAAAAACAAGACTCATACGTCATATGTGCAATATATGGATCATAATAAACTTCATAAATAGTTAACCATTATTTAAGTTTAATAGTTTACATTATGTATTATATTCTAGGTACGTAAGGCTTGCATGCCAATATATATACTCATACATGAAGGTGTGATTGAGTGAAAGAGAGTCGGCCATTTCTAACCAAATGTCGGGAGTTTGAATTCCGACTTTAGGTATTTTAAATCTCATAGTCAATTGTTCCATATTTTGAGGTGCTTCAATTCGGTGAGAAAATTAATCAAAATTTAATAAAAGGATTAATTGCTATAATCGACAGTGAATGTCTTGTCCTAAACTATCTAAAGATAGAGAGGTGCGTTAAGGATTCCAGAATTAGAATATATATATATATATATATATATATTAGAAATTTCAGAATTAGAAGTTACTTCTCGATAAAATATATACTATTTATAGGAGTATTTTAAAGTCCGAACCGGCAACTGTATATATGAATTAATTTCACATAATTTGAATACAATCATAATTTACATTTTTTCCACCTATAATTAAATTAAGCTTTGCTAGTTGCTTCTTGTTAATGCCTTTTTTTTTCCCATTTTCAATTAATTCATCTCCTTGTAATAATTGGTGCATTAACTTATAGCCTTTTAATTTATTTTTTGGTCAGTTGGTTGTACTTAATTAGTCACACTTTATTAGTTATGTGTCCATATTACTTGAACTCCTGTCATAGTCATGTGATGTCTAGTCGATATTATTACAAACTCAAGAGTACAATGATAAAGTTTTCATGATTTGTCAATGATATTTATTTTTTGCTTTATTATATCTAATTAAATGATTGGACCTTGATAAAAATAAAACTTGCATGATATATAGCTCAAAGTGACAATGTGAAAGTAACATTAATAGCTTGCAAACATAAGTTAGTACACAAACACAAGGGTTCAGGTTAGGTTCTTTAGAAAAGTAATTTCGTACTTTATGTTCAAATTTTTATTTTGATAATAAATGTTCCTACTTCTTATTACTTGTTATAAATTCATATAAACCCAAACAATTAAAGCACGGAACTCATGCTCCCTCCCCACACAGGATGGTACAGAGAGAATCTAAACGAGACATCGGATTAATCTAATACAATGTCAAATAATTACGAGAGTTCTAGTTAATCTAATATAATGTCGAACTTTTTAACCACACTAATCCACAACAAAATAAAGTTGGGATGTTGCGGCAGAACATATCTGACTTCTAAGCTGATCCGATGGTGGAACCGTATTCTCCACTACCCTATATATCAAAACTTAAATTAACATGCGGAAACCCTAGAACATATAGGGATGACTTCTTTCTTTCTTTTGTTTTTTTTTTTGTCAAGAAAGATTCTAATGACATTTTAATGTTTTTTAACTCATGCCATACACATAGATGTAGGATGGGCTCAAGCTGTTGTTAGGGCCCAAAACATGAAAGCCCAATATTCAAGAGAATATATATTGGGCTTTTTGGGTCCAACTCGAAGCCCAACTTTCATGAGGAGTCAACATCACTTTCTAGTTTTTTCCCTTGAGAAAAGAACAACAAATTTTGTGGAGATTCGATGCTATGATCCCACTCAACCCAAGAAATCCCTTTTCCCTAAAACTTTAGGGCGTTTTTAACAAATAAGATTCTATAAAGAAGCTTAAATACAAAGTTGATTTTGGTGGATCTTTCACTTAACTTACAAGGTTGATTTTGGTGGATCTTTTCCAATTAACTTAGCCCAATAATGATCTTGAATTTAGTGATACTCGCCGCACATTCTAAAATCTATAACATCTTACTTGTGTCATTTCGTTATTAGAAGTGCAACTTTGAGGACTTGTTCTAGGGTGACACAACATATTTCTTTCGCCCGAATCTCCTCCGGTTAAATTAGCATAACTAGATAAAGATCGTTTTGCATATGTCATATTACTAATATATAACTTGAGAAATATAATCAATTTAATGATGAATACAATACATTCTGTTCATATAATTGTTAGATTCGATCATACCGAATTTGAACTAAATTTTTTTTTTTCAAGAGATGCAGTCCAACATTAGAATCTTTTAGGTAATGATACAACTTGCAAGTGATCTTACGGACCAAAGTAAATTCATCAGGTGGGATGAAGAAAATAACATAAATAATCAATTTTCACACTTCAACAATAATTTAATTTCCTCAAACAATTGATTTGTGGCCCTACCTCCCAAGGATTTTAATTCTAATGTTTTGGGATAGCATAAGTTCTGATTTTGAGGACATATTCTTTTCTTAGCTTTTGTCTGAAGTATTAAAATTGTATTAACTATGAGCACTTCTCTTTAAAGATAAGAAATAAAATCCCAACCCGTAATAAAGTCCTACACAATTAATAGACAAATATCTCAACTTAATTTTAAAAAACAAACAAAATTTAATTCTTTTCACAAAATTTTATCTTACATGTATGCATAAATATCTCATATTTACAATAAATGCTTTCTCCAAAGTCCAATTCCACCATTCTAACACTAATATGTTACATTAAATCAAGAAAAACATATATGATCAAGAACAAAAATTTGCCAAAAATATTCCATTTTTATTTCACAATTTTCCTGTATTTTCCTAGTTTCCACCATCCACGTTTAGCCGGAGCTGCTTAGGCTGAGCCATAGTCCTCCTCTTCCACAAATTAATCTCCTTCTTCGCCTCCAAATCCACGCCGGAAAAACCTCCACCACCACCACGTCCGCCGCCGCCCATCACTATCGGAGCCGAAAAAGGGATTATCACCTCATCATCTCCGCCGCCATACTCCCTCTCCTCCTCCTCATCTGAGTAGTACTCCGGCCGGTTATCCTCCGGCGCAATCTGCGCCGCCGCCGTCCAATCAAAATTCGCGAAGGTGTCACGGCTGCTGGCAAACTTCCTCATCCCGACAAGACTCGGCGCCGCCGCAGCCGCAGACGTAGCCGCCTCATGAACCGGCGTCGACTCCGCCGACCTCCCCAGTTTCCTTCCGCCGCCGCCGAAAATCTTCCTAATCCCCGACGCCTTCTTCTTATTCTTCTTCTCCGGCGCCTCGGGCCCGAACCCTTTCGGTAAAGAAACTTGTTTCTTCTTGCATATCTTGTTCCTGCGCTTTACCTGTCAGGAACGAACCAAGATTTAATTCCGGACAACCAAGATTTAATATATAATATATCAAAAAAGTATATATTAAAATAACAAAAATTTAAAATCTATGGAGATGGAGGGGTGTCAGCCCCCGCTTCCCATGTAGCTCCGTCTCTGACCTGGCCCATGCACGACACCTTCGGCGACGTGGGTTCTTGGTTTTCTAAGCTGCCCAACTTCCGGCGGGCCTCCTCCGGGATCAAGGGGCCGGAAAAGCCCTTGTTGTGGTAGTTCTTGAGCCTGGTGGCGTTGAGATCCGACCGATCACGGCGGCGGGGGCTGAAAGGGAGGTTGTGGAATGTCACCGCCGCTTGCGCCGCCGCTTTTGGTATCAGCTTCAAAATCCGATTCTTTGACTTATTACTTGCCGGCTTCTCCATTGACGCAATTTGCAATGATCTTTCTTGTTCTTGGGTCATAATTGTATATATATAAATGTGTGTGTGTACACACACACCCGCATGTGTGTGTGCGTGATATTATTTGAATAGTTTTGTGAGAATTGTTTAAAAGAATAATGTACGAAAGAGGGTAATATATATTGACCTTTTCATGATATGAATTGAGCTAGAGGTAACCGGTCAAAGTGAGCAAAAACAACAAGTATATAAAATTACACAAAACCCTCGATCTCTAAGCTAGATCAACTTTAAATAGAAGTATTTTAGGGAAATTCGTCGAATATAATCAACAAAATACAATGACATGGACAGAATATTAAATTAGGAGGAAAGATGTATTGAGACTAAATATGCTGCTAATATTCAAAATTTGGAAAACAAATAATAAGTGTAGGTTGTAAGGCCGGGTCGTACTTTCTCAAAATATATCAACTTATATGACTATCATAATTTTAATTTGTTTTTTAGTGGAAGTCAAAATTAAACACTCAAAACTTATTTAGGGATTCATATCGAATAATTTATATAGTTTAGTTCACTAATGTAATTTTACGTCATGCTAGTTCAAACAAAGATTTTGATTTTAAATAACATACAATTAATATCGATGGAAAAATAATACATTTAACTCATACGAAAATGATATGAGAAATCAAAAAATGTGTAGTCTTTCAATGACCGTCGGGAAATAAGTTTATTCATATAATTCATGTTTTCAATAGAAATTGATGTAAGTGATGAATGCGTTCATTTTTCAAATTAACGATCCAAGTTTAAATCACACTTAAAAGGTGAGTGTAATAACCCAAATTCAAATCTCATTTCCATATTTTGTATTTCAACTTCAAATGTATGACATTTCTTTTGTCTAATACACTAGAACTCTCTTTAATAAAAAGATTTGATTATAAGGACAAATAACGATTTGTATGAAGAGTTAACACGTGGGAGTGATGATAAGGTGAAAATGACCAAAAAAGATTGTGACATTTATAGATAAATGTAACAATTAATTCCATCAATATGAATGCATAATATAATGTTGACCATTAATACCTGGCGTATCACCGGCCACCATGGTAATATTTTTCTCATATATGTGAAAAGAAATTAACTAGAAGCACGGCTAATTGTGAGCAAAAGGCAATCAATTTAATTTGATTACTCGTTGTTGTGGGAAAATGATATTGTTTCTTAACCTAGTACTTTGGAGTGCAAAACTTTATTTATATCACTTTCTCAGCGTGCAATTAAAAGTATTTTGGCAGTTAGAAATTAATGAGTGCTCTTAAATTCTAATAGATTATGACCATAATGTGACGTAATTACTAGTAACTACTAGTCATATAATTTAATTAAAATTCTTGTATTTAAATTTTTGGATGAATTAGCAACTTTGCAATACGCGGGCTCAAATGTTAAAGTTGGATTAGGGTCTCTTCGCTTTTGGGATGGGCTTCCAGCAGCAGCCCATTCGGCGAAAACGTTCTAGGATTTTTATCTCAATTTTTGTAATTATCTAATCTATAGGGAATATTTCAGTTTTGGTCACCCAACTATGCAACTAATCCACTTTTAGTCCCCCACTTACACGTTTCATCAAAA
>JBBMKE010000009.1:9672203-9683938 GCA_037834125.1 Lippia alba | reverse complement strand
GGATTCATATGAACCCAACATTGGATAGGTAAATAGGTCCCGGTAAATTTCTACGGTTTAGGATGAATAGTATCTTAGGGACCTAAAGGAAATTTTTGATAAACAAATTTCAAATGTTGTCTTGTGATGCTAAAAGCTATGATATGAATCCGAGAATGGTAAGATCTAATTTCCTAAGGTTTCATAAAGCATATATGAAGGTTTTAGGCTTGGGGGATGAATAGTGATAGTGGTCTAATACTAAGATTTCAATCAAACGAAAACAGGAAAACATATAATGAACTTAATATCAAACACATAATGGATTGAGGTTATAAACGGTTTCTTGTAACCCTCTGTCTTATTCTTGTCTTGAAAATCCGGGCTGTTACAGGTCTCACTTGTGGTTTAGCTAGATTCACATGCTTTGTAGTGGTTATCTTTTATATTTATGAACTTATGTATGTTGGAGAATTGAATATTTAGATATTATTTTGGCGTCGGATGGGCATTTGTATATTTGTATATAGTATGGCATGGTAGCTGAAGACTTATTATGAATATGTGATATTGGGATTTATATGTTAGCTATATTTATCGCTTCTGCATTTAATGGTTTTGATTCGCACTCTGATTGAAGGTCTAGACCGCCTAGCTTAGGTGTGAGTTTTATTTGTCAAATGTTCGCTATTGTTTGATACATGTACAGATTTCCTATTGCGTTACACGTGTCGGACTCTAGTGCGGGGGATCTGGTGCCTCACGTGCGGGGTGCTACACCGGTACAACCCACAACTCGTGAGACATCATCCATCTTAAAATAGTTAAGAAATATTAATTACTTTAAAAATGATTAATCAGGAAACTGAGAATTAATAAGATCCACTAATTACCCCACGACTCGTGAGACAGCAATTAGTTTCACTTGATAAGTTCTTAAACCCTATTGATGGAATGCTAGGAATTTTATTACTTTGATAAAATACCTATTTATTCGAATTAGCTCAATATTTTAATGGGATTTTCGAATTTCCGGAGAGTTGTTCGAGAATGACCTCACTAACATATAATGTTATCCAAATTTTAATTGTCTTGTTTAATGCAGTTTCACATAAAATGCATCACAGAAGCAATTAGTAGATAACATGTCCTAGCATGATACTAAAATGAGATGATAATGGGTGTCCTATCCTATGCGTGAAAATGGGAGCCACTCCATTTTTACAAGTTCTAACATTCATGCCACATAAACAGTTTAATATCACATAAGGGTACGGAAATTAAAACAAAATGAGCCCTATCTATTACATTAATAGTAACACCCTTCTAAACATTTTGAGGGGTCTTTTTATGGCTACCGTTATTCAAGTGCTCCTTTGTGGGTCCTTCTTATTCCATGGGTTCTTGTCTCCAAAATGAAAAATAAAACCTCACTTCCTAAGTTCTACTATCTTTACATAAACTAATATGGCTCAATTTTCATATTGGCCTTAGACAAATACACGGGGCATACCCCGACCCAAAAACAAAAATAAGGAAAGCCACATAATAAACACATAACAGTACACAGATAAATAGGGCTTCAACCCCAATTGAAAACACGCAACTATGGTGCTTCGACCCCAATTGAAATCATCCATGTGCAGAATTTAAAACATGCATAAGACTAACCCATGATCACCTAATCTAGCATAATTTCACATGAATTTAAATTTACATTCCTTTAACTTCAAGTTACTAATTAACTTAAGTAATTTGAATATTGTTCATTATTCAAGAATTCATTCAAAATCAAATTACCGGACTTAATTTGACAAAACCATAATTAATTCAAAATTAAAATTTTGTCAATTATTATCTTTCAAAAAGACTTTATTAATTTTCTCGACAAATTAGAACTTTAGTTTTTAATTCACAAAATCCCAAAATTTATTATTTTAAATAAACAATATTAATTTTCAAATTGAATTTTAAAATAAAAAAAAATAATTTTTCAGAATTGGGATTTTAAAATTGCATACGAAATGAAAACGGGATGTCCCAAGACAACCGCGCGAGGTGCGCGCGAGCAGGCAGCCTCGCGCCACACAACCCGTGCGGAGGCGTCGGACCTTGGCCGAGAAGCGCCGCACATCAGCAGCACGCAACTGCGCGTGAAGTGAAGGCGATGTTGCGCACACGCCTGGCACGCAGCGCTGTATATTTCTTGCGTACTCTCGGTCAACGAGGGGAAAGGTTATGCGCGCAGTGCCTAGGTGCGCCCGACGACTGACACAGTTGGTTTACGAGGAGAGGCTGCGAATTGCAGCCCCATGCGTGCACTTGTGTACGCAGTCCCGCACGCGACAGGGTGCAGGTGATCAACCCATTCCAACCCTCGTTTTTCAGTTTTGCAATTTCGTCAAATTCAAGTTCCAATTTTCGAATCAAAAGCAGTTCTAATAATTCTGAATCTAACCAGTTTAAAAACAGATTCAAACATAAAGTAATTTTTGCAATTTTTCAAGAAACAGTTTCAGTCCGACAATTACGAATTTCAAACAAATACCATAAATACACAATAAATATCCAAATTCAAGAATCTTCAGTCAAAATTCGTAAAGCGGTAACGAAACAATACGAGTGTTGGGAGGTGACTCTAATACCACTTGTTGGAAAAAGGGGAATAGTAACGCAGCGGAATATAATTTTTTTTTCCCAAAAGCAAAATCATAAATTCACAATTCTCGTATTGTTTCGTGGTTCTAAGAAACTTACTTAGATTGTAGCTTTATTGTGACGTTAGTACCACCTACTAAACGCCCTTCATGCGGAATATCCCTCGAATGGCCTTCGATAGATCCGAAAGCAGCGATCCTCTAAAGCGTATCCACACCAGTCGTAGAACACAATCAAATTAGGAAGAATGCTAGCTTTGTGGCTTGTGTTTTGGCTAGGAGAACCTGTTATTTGAAAACTTTTCTTTTATTTTATTTTTCTCAAAAACATGTAACACTTCTTGAGTGTTGGTCTAAGAAACAAGAGAGCACCCCCACTAGTATTTATACTAGTGGGGTTCGAACCACCCCTTAGGGTTTCCTTACCCAAGGTGGACTCTTTTCTTTCTCACTAATTAACAAGCTTAATTAATTAATTTTCATTGGAAAATACGAGTTTACTTCTCCAAGTCTTTGCAAGATAAGCTCCTACAATAGAAAGTTGGGCTTTTCAACTTTCCTAAAGTTAAAAATCTTAATCAATAAATAATTTAATTCTCAATTAATTATTCATTGGGTTACGCTCTTGAAAAATAAATCTAATAATTAATTCATAATTAAATATTAGACTTAAATTAATTAATTACATTTAATCAATTAATTTCTAGAAAAGAATTCATGTGTGGAATAAACCACACACATTGCCACGTCATTGCAAGTGTAAGAGACACGTGTCTGACTCCACGCATGTTAACACGTGGCATTCACGTTCCAAACGCTACTCCGTGGTGGGGAATTTTTCCTCTTCGATCAACATTTTGATCCTTCGTTAATCATATTAACCTCCTACCAATACCCTCGTATTCTGGCATTTGTGTGTGACCCTTTAGGTTCATTATTTGATTAACAGCGACAGTGATTAATTAATTCTCTCAATTAATTAACCCATTTCATAGATCACACTATCGTAATCTAGCAATGGATGTGTGACCCCTAGCCGAATAACAAATTAAATCGAAGAACCTTTGAGTCAATAACATCTTGTGAATAAGATCCTCCTACACTTCCATCTCTCAATCAAGAACTAAGACATGGGAATGTTCTTAGAGGCAAAATATTCTTGATCTTTAAAGTTAAGTTCGTTTCATAACCATTTTGATCTCAATTCAAGAAAACCCCATTTTTTTGATGTCATGATCTTTATCCACCTTGGCTAAGGGTTTAAGTCTAATGGACTACGAACAACTTAATCAGTAAGAGATCAACCTTGTTCTTATAACAAGTTGTAGGTCCTTTATTAATTCTACTAATTCTCATATGCCACTTGTGTAATCCCAACATAGGCCATGGTTCTGGTTTTAGTATGTCAAAACCCTTTTGAGCCTATATCAAAGGTTACAGAGTTAGCGCATATAAGATATTACAGAAAATCAAGTCAAAGGATTAATCATGTTATTGACCTATGAGATATTTCCTAATCTGGAAGTTTATAAAAACTTCCTTTCCCATTTAGGAATGTTGTCATGCGGGACATCTCAGTGATGGAGTTCTTGTAACAATCACCCTTATGTATTATGAATGCATCATCGTATGCACTTATCACTCCATGAAGCAGAGTGATCCTTCAAAAGGACATAATCACATAAGCAAGTTTATGTTCAACAGAGTCTATGTCGACACTCCCACTGTCATTTGGACTCTTGACTTGTAGAAGTTTCTAATCCTCACTTATGAAGTCAAGAATTTATTTCATGTGTCATTCTCATAAGGGCAAAGTTCTTGACAGCATCTCGGATTAGGGGAGTTCAAAACGTGCAAACAAATAGTCTACCTTAACAGATAAATAAGCATATAAAGAAGTATTTTCTATGGAAAAAAATCATTTCATTATTATTCAAAGATTGTTTGTGATTTTACAAGGAACTAGTAAAACACTAACTGCTTTCAGGGCACTAATCCTAACAGATTGCTTGTATCCTCTGAAAGTTGATCGTCATCGCTACTCGAGGATGGCCGTCATCGCTACTCAAGGACCCCTCAACAGCTCCTGGAGGACCATCTCTAGTGCTCGCAGTTGCGTTGGCTCCTTTTTTCTTGTTATTCTTCTTGTAGAGCTTGGCCCGCTTACGCTCGGGACCATCTTCATCCAACTTAGGAAAATCCGCTGACTTTTTAGTGGATCCAGCTTGCACCATCTGCTTAGGCTTATGGCTTCTAAGGAAGAGTACGTAGCACTCTCGTACCTCTTTGACATTGCACAAAACTTTCCCTATACCTTTTAGGGGTTGGGAATTTGAGCTTCTGGTGGTAAGTTGAAATTACAGCTTTAAAATCCACAAGGGTTGGGTGCCCTATTATGATGTTATAAGGTAAGTCCACCTCAACGACAGCTACAGGATGCTAAGGGTTTTTCGCTGTGGGGCGCGACCAAAAGAGGTGGTCAAGCTAATCTATCCGTGAGGGACAATCTCGGAACCCCCAAAGCCAATGAGGGGTGTTCTGAGGGGTTCGAGGGGAATGTTAGTTGTGTTCATCTTTTGAAATGTAGAGTAAGACAAAACATTAACAGAGCTTCCACTATCAACCAAAATTCTCTTTACAACGTCATTATAAACTTCTAAGCTAACCACCATGGGCCAGTCAGAGGTTTTACCGACCCCATAGGGCATTACAATATGCTTTAGGTCCTTGTCAGTGAACCCTACAATCTCATTCTCCTTCGAGCGCTGGGTGGTATCCACGGAGTACAATAGCTTGGACTGTTGGGATCGTTGGTCATAGCTGCAAATGTGGCGACGGCGACAAGCATTAAAGTCTCCTCCTGAGGGTCCTCCAACAATCATGTGTATGATTGAAAATGGCTGGTTTTCCACCTCGGGATCCTTCTGCTTGTTTCTATTACTGCTCTCGGGTCAGTCGTTGTGGAGGCTCCTAGAGCGTGACCGACTTCTTCTCTTATTCTTGGATCCCTCGGCGCAGTGCTCATCATAATGCTCCAACACTCTCACAAGTTCCTTGAAATGACCTCAACTATAAGTCTCTGGATCTCAGCCTTGAGCTAGCGACACTCATTGGTGTCGTGCCCCTTCTGTTTGTAGAAGACGCAATACTTGTTCGACACTTCTGGGCCACGGTTACTCTCATCTTCGGTGGTCTTTTGAACAACTTCTTATCTGCCATGGAATAGACCTTTACAATGGGTCTGTTGAGGGGAATACGCTTGTGCCTCTGGGAGGGGAGGAGTTCTTTCGTGCGTTAGCAGGGTTGCGACGGCGATTGTTCCGGCTGGGCTCATTTCTGCTCTCGAGGGCCTTAACCATTGGAGAGGGGTTGGCCAGCGCCCGGTCTCTGGTCAAATACATGTCCTCGAGAGTAAAATGAGAATTTGCTATCTCTCTTAGCTCTAGCAAGGTGCGAGGCTTCTTTTTAGCCACCTCTTAACGAACTCCTGGCTAACATAATTCTTCATATTCATGGCTTGAAAGAGCGCATGTGTTACGAAGTCCATCGAAGGTCTCAACACCAATAGAATTTTCTTGTTGAACCTCCTCATGAAGGATCTCAGAGTCTCATTGGATCCTTACACGAGGTTATAGAGTGTGGTAGCGTCAGATGTTGGGGCCTTCAATGAGTTGAAGTGGCTCAAGAAGGCATTGGTTAGATCATTGTACCCTCGAATGGAGCGAGGGGAAAGCTTCTTATACCATTCCTGAGCCATTTCCCCTAGGGAAGTGACAAGAACTTTAGTCCAGTAATGACTGGAATGCTCATACATGTGCATTAAGTGCACAAAATGGTCTAAATGCTCGGCTGGATCTGTGGTCCTATCGTATCTGTTGACGTATGTGGAATTTTGCCTTTCCCAGCCCGAGTCACCAAAACTTCATCAATGAAGGGAGACCCGTCGTCAGTGGTCGATAGTCTCCTCTCTCACGACATGCTCCTCGCAGTCATCTTCTTCCCTCTGACGTCGAAGGACTTGGGGCCTGGGTTGCGAGCATCTCTGGCCAAGGACCTCTCACCCTCAGCAGGAGGGGCTTGAAACCGCACTCGAGAGAGCTGCTTCGCCATATGCTGTAAATCTTCAAATTGTCCTTGCACAACATCCAAACGAGGGTCATTACCGTCCCTCCTACTTGCCATCCTGGAAACTCATGAGTGACTGGACCTCCTCTTCAACCTCTGTCCCCTTCTCCTGAGGGCTCTTTTCTTTCTCCAGTGGGGGTTGGGGTTGTCGCTCTACCCTCGGGGGTGCTTCCTTTCCTTGCAATAGGGGCGGTGGTGGTGGCTGAGCCTTCAAAGCTTTTTGAGCAGCCGTTAGTGGATGGGTTTGCAACCCTCCCAACGGTGGGGCTGCTTGAGCGTCTACTCTCGAGGGAAAATAGGTAGAGGTAAAATGTTTCCAAGCGTTTTGAGCAGCTTGGACCTTACACTGCGCAAAAAGCACTTGAAACTGTTGGGGCGTCATTTGTGGCATTTTCACTCCCTGGATCTCTCGGGGGATGGTCATTGGTAGCTGTAAATTGCCCATCTGATAGGGTTGAATCGAGGGCATTATGCTTGGCATTATTCCAGGCATCATTCCATAGATAAATTCGGGCATCACCCCCGGCTGCATGAGAGTATACCCCTAAGGGGGTATGATCATGGTACAAGCTCCCATGTTGGTGGTGTTGGCGATGGTGGGAGTATGCATGTGCGTTGCGAGAAGAGTAGCGGCACTAGCACCTCTAGCTTCATTTACCCCAACTGGGGGAAGCTCTCCCAGAGTTCCCTTGCCTTTGTCTCCGACGTCGGTGGGCGGCGTGTCTCCATCCGCTGGTGTGGTGATGAGGATGGTATTGGCTCCACCCTCGGGGTTCTCCTCATTTAGAGGAGGAAGCGCTCCTCTAATCTCGTGGAGACTTGATCTAGTAGTTACTATTTTGAACTCAAGAACTGGAAAACTTTGTGTACGTTGGGTGTTATAACTCAACTAGCTCACAAAGGAAGAAAAAGATGGTGAAGATAATGGTTTCCCACAAACGACGCCTAAAATGATGGTGTAGAATATGATAAGGAGGAGATCCAAACACCAAACATTTAATATTTGTTGAAAGGGAAAACTATCACAGGCTTGAGAGCCTCAGGAACTGGGTTTCCTTATGAGCGTGGGTTCTCCTAGCCAGGATAACACCTGCATATGCATTAAGGATGCAAGGGGATAGAGTTCACGGTTAAGAGCTTGAGAAAGCAACTATGGAGTATTCCCAGTTCTCAGTCTTGCCAATGAAGAAAGCTTAAGGAATAATGTATGTGTAAATCCCTTATTTATAGGTTAAGGATGGGGGTTATTGGGTAATTTTGATCATGTGGTCTTGAAATAGTGTAGCCCTAGACACGTGGCAGAGCGTGAGGGCATGAGAGCGACATTACTGAAAGATAACTAGCAATAGACAGTTATGGGTGTCAGAGATAAGTGCATGGTGTCAGCGGCAGTTACGGGATAATTCCCTCGAGCACTGTGATGCCTTTGCGTACTCTGCCGAGCGTGATGACGCTCGGGGAAGGACTTCTTGGCAAAGGAGGCAAGAGCATTGGAACATCGAGCATACCAAGCCCGAGGGTCGGTATTTCTAGAAGGAACACCCCATCATCGAAGGAGGGCTTCATGAGCGATCATCGTAACAAGGGGGACGGCCAGTGCGTTAAGTGAACTTAATGAATAAATCTTCTTGGGAAATGAGAGGGAGTGAAAAGGCTGGAGTCTACTTGCGAGCCCGCTTCTCCGAGCATTCGGACTCTTGTGCTTATGGGTAGCAATGGTGAGTCCTTTGGATCATGACACGCAGAGGGTGAAGATCCGAGCATACTTTAGGCCCATCACAACTAACAATATTTTATTTATATTTAATAAATATAAATACCTTAATTAATTAAATGATGGTTATTAATTAAAAATAAACTTAATATCTTATAACATAAAGTAAGGGGATTAACTTTATTTATTAAAACTTAATTTTAGCCAGATATTATATCATATATGTGCAAAAGTGTTTTGAACGTCTGTATATTATAGTGTAGATTAGTTCTTTTAGAAATATTTATTTGAATTTTTTTTAATATTTAACATTAAAATAAATAAATTTATTTAAACTCTTTTTGTATAGTTTAATAATTAGTTTTATTTTATGTGTTTTTCGTTAGTTTTAAATTAATTAAATTATAATTTTCATATAATAATTTGTTTAAAAATTTTAATTTTTTAAAGAGATTAATAATTTTAATTGAGTTTAATATTAAATGCAGATTTATTTTTCTAAATATATTACAAATTATGTAAAATTGTGTTATAATGACTAATCACTTAAATCATGGATACCATTTCCATAAAAGGTCCTATAATTTTGGATTTAAAATCCAATCTTTCATAATAAAGAGGATTAATTAGGTTACATAACTTACTATATGAAAGAGTATTTATTTTCAGTACAATTATTTATTTATTTGCTCCAAAAAATATGACTAATTCTTTCTTCTTCCATTCATTTTCATTATTTATTTTTTTTGCTTTTTTGTTCTCATTCATTGTCTAGATATGTTCTTCAATTATTCATTCATATTTACGCAATTTTCTCTCTTTAAGTCGATTTATATTAACATCTAGATTATTGACCGATTTATTATATTTCTTGTTAGATAATGATCGAGCATCTATGCCATTGGTATGACATCAACCATCATACACGAACTACAATAATTTTTTAAAGATACTCCTTTTATCGCGAAGATTATATGATTTTTTTATTCACTCTTTTTTATATATTTGTTATTTGTAGCATCATTATGATCATATTGTGTATGAATGTTTTTATAGTTATTCATTATTAGTTATTTTGATTTTACAGTAAGTGCAATTAAAATATAAATAAATTATTTTTATATTAAAAAATAATTATAAAATATTTTAGAAACACTTAAAATAATGTAGAGAAGTGTACTCAAAACCTAAAATAATTAGCATGTGTGAAATATACGAGAAAATTCTAAAATTCCATAATATATGTAATAATATTTTTACAAATTATGTTTTACTATTCGATATTTTGGATATCCACTATTGATTTATTAGAGTAAAATGTATAAATAATTGATTTGTTGTATTCAGATTTGCGAAATGTGAAAGGATATAATTTCAATTCAATGTGTTACCAAATTCGATCTCGTCGGAATTCTTATGAAAAAGACCAACAGAAACGGAAAACGATTCACAGTAGAACAATTGCGAAGCTCTAGCAGAAACGAAAAATTATTCAAATTTAATGATAATGTATACCAACCTAAGCACGATCGGACGAACTTGAGGCAATTACGAAGCTAATCCGGCCGTAGATGAATTCTAATTGATTCAGAAGAGAAAAAATTATCAAATTCTGGTTCTAACTCATTAACCTCATAATTGTAAATTAGCTATGTTTGCAAACCTTCACGCAAAGATGAACTCAGAAACAGAGAGAAGGAGAAAGGGAGGGAAAAGAAAGAGAAAGGAAGGTAAGAGAATTAGAATGCGCACGCAATTACATAATGTCCACCAAAATCGTAAGTACTTGAAATTCGGGCCGAACCCAATTCTCTCTATGTTTCAAAATTGGGAGGATGTCCCACGGACTGCTTGGGCCTTTTTTTTACTATTGTAAAAAGCATTTTAAATCATAATTTTTTTTGTGGAAGTCAAAATCAAATGCTCAAGTAACTCAACCCCACAAAACTACAGAAATATAAATTGACAAAATTACCCTCAAGAGAACACACAAAAACGCCAATAAATAAGTTGAAATCGACCCTCCGTTTCAGTTTCTTCTTCCCCTTCTAATTCCTGCATAGACTCGCAGTTGGGCATTACAATTATCATAATATTAGTTTTCCGATTCGATTTTAGGGTTTTGAATATTGTTTATGATTCGAAAATGGCGAAGGGGAGGGGCAATCGCCATCAAGGGAAGCGATCCTCTATGCTGGTATTGGTGCTTTCGATGCTGTTAATGCTGACAGTAGTGCTGTTGATGCTTCTCGGCCTCGGAATTGTCTCGCTCCCCATTGGCTCGGATGACGATTTGACGATCGGGGATCGTATCAGATTGAAGCGTTTGACGTTGGACATGTAGAGATTTTTCTGATGATTCATTTCGTGTTTCTTGATTTTTGTTTTTTTTTTTGGAATTGTTTTGTGAGAATTGAATTTGTTGTTGTTGGTGATTGCAGCAGAAGTGATGGAGACGGATTGGGGGTGAGGGGGGAGCAGTGGACGGAGGTTTTGTCGTGGGAGCCTAGGGCTTTCCTCTATCATAACTTTTTGGTGAGTTTTTGTTGTATGTTTTCCTTTTTGATGTCCAGGTTTAATCTTATCTGGAATGTGAGTCGTCTGGGAAATTTAGTTTTATGTTTGTTTTTTGTACTGCTGTTCATGATTTGGTGTTTGTTGGCTGTCGTTGAATTACCATGGTTATTAGGAGGTTAAACTGCAGGCACAGGCTGAAACTGCTTGTGTATAAAATGCAATATCGATCCTGATTGCTTAGGGTATTGATTATTGATCCATCTCATCGGCTTGTTATCCAAATTTGTGTAGACCACTAGTTTAGGTTACATATACCTACAAGATCCACAAAGACGACCACTTGTTCCTTTTTGCAAATTAATGAAAGACTCAACCATGCTCATTGCTTTATAAGAAGCTGAATTGATGAGTCAATTAAAGCAATTAAAGTAATGCACGTTTGCACATTCCCTAAAGAATTGTAGATTACAATTGTGTCATATTTTGAATTTGATGATTGTGCTTGGGGGCTGTGATATTATGACCTTTGTTTGGGCTCAAAAGTTTTCGTTCTTGTTGAAACTTACTTATATGAAGCATAAGTTTTCGTGAATCCTGCTTATGCTGCAAAAGCTTTATTATGCTCGACGTAAAACTTGTAGTAACAGTCTATGGTGCTGACAGTCTAAGGAAGAATGTGAGTATCTGATAAATGTTGCAAGACCTCACATGGCAAAATCAACTGTTGTTGATAGCAAGACTGG
>JBBMKE010000009.1:9661956-9672103 GCA_037834125.1 Lippia alba | reverse complement strand
CAGACACGTCGTCAAGAACGACACCAAGCACCTCGCCGATGACGAGAAAGAGTTGCTAACTCGGCAACGACTCACCAGCACTCGGCGCGAGGCGTTGAGTCTGTACCGAGATATAATCCGGGCGACTCGGTTCTTCATGTGGCCCGATTCTCGAGGCGTTCTGTGGCGCGATGTTTTGAGGGATAATGCGCGAAAGGAATTCGAGGATGCGCGATTCGAAAGGGATCCAGAAGTCGTAACTAGGCTGATCATCGGAGGGCGGGAGGCGGTGCAATCGGCGATTGACAAGCTGGTGGAGAAGCAGAAGGAGCGAATTGAGAAGGAAGGAAATGATCCCCATCGCCGATGAGTTTCTGGTAATTTCTCCCAATTCGATTTAGGTCTTGAAATTGAATTTGGAGTACGCTTGCTTGATTTGAATGCGATGGATTGCTGTGAGTTTCTGTTGGTGGAATAAATTTATCTCAATGGCAAATTGGTTGATTCTTCTTTGAATTTGGTGATTGCCTTATCAATTTTCCTTTGGAACACCTTATCTTAGACATGAAGCTAATTTTGTGGGGAAAGTTGGCAATTGTTCATGTTCCTATGTGGAGTGCTTTTATGATATCATTGTTTGTATTGGTGGATTCGTGAATTCTGATGTAAGATATAATGGGATACAAAAATGGTTGAATGCTTGAGTTTGCCATAGGCAATTGTCAGTACTTTTCTGGCATTTTGATTCTATGATTGGTTCTAAGTTATGTATAATTACTTGACGTTTAGGGCGGCAGGAGTTGGCAGATTAGATCAGCTATAACAAAATAAAGAGCTAGAATCGCATACCAAGTTATTTCTCCTTCAGTTAAACTTACTAAAGGAAGGGCCTTTGGAAGTGTGAAACCCTTATAAGCTTGGCCTTTGTCAAATTGTCAGTATCTTGGTTGTGGTTATAGGGTGTTTGCATGTTCGAGAACTGGAAGTAAAAGCTAATGTTGTAAAAGTTGTACTAGTAAAAGGCGACGAATGTCTGAGAAGAGAAAAATTAGTAAGTTACAAAATATTTTACTATTTGGGAAAGAATCAAGCACTTTTATAGTGTTAGTAAACTTCGATGTCATAGGGAAAGTTAACCTAAAAGTTTGAAGTAGTTCTTTTGATGCTTCTAGTTTCTAGGCCTCTAGCTTAGTTCTGTTTTTAGATAAGCCAAAAATTGGTTTTTAAATACAGTTATAAAACTAATGAGCTCAATCTTGATGGGGGCATATCTTCTGAGCTTCAAATTGACGTGTATAAGTGTTTTAAGTCCAATTCCATGACAAGGTTTCCAATTGCTTTCAATGTAGATAAAATAAGGATAAAGGCATGAAGCTCATCAAGTTCTTAATGTGGCTATATTGAGCGGCTGAAGTAGATTCAGGGGGTATCTGTAAATCCTGATGCTAAAATGCTCTTTAAGTTGCATGCAACATTATTATTTATAAACATGTTGAAGACGGCCCTTTTCATGCATTTAAATGATTGCTGGTTCTTGAAGTGTGATTAATGTCGTGTTTTTGTTTCCCAGTGCGATGTCAATAGCAGATGCAAGTAGCCTCATTAGTACAGAGATGAACTAAAGGACTTACGTTGGGATCAAGCAGTTGTCTGGCGTTGGCCAATAGATTAGCGTTGTTTCTCAACAACTTCCTTCAAGGGAGAGAGCAAAGTTCGACATGTTGCATTGTTCTTATGTAATTTGTAATCGTTAAATTTGTTTTCAGTTTTGTTATTATACAAGCAGGGACAGGGGATGGCATGATGCAGATCCTTAATTCTCTTGCTGCTTGCTTAACATGCTTGGGCTATATTTTCTGCACCAATCAATTATGTAGATCTCCAGATCTTTATCATTTTGATTGATATGAGGTAGTTATAGGATTTTTATTTTTATTTTATTATTATTTTTTTACCGCACACACCCCAAGTGATTGCAGGGATTCGAACCTGAATCTTTGGCTTCAATAAGGAACCCTCCAACCACTTGGCCAACCCCTGTTGGCGAGGTAGTTATAGGATGAATACGTTTAGATCTCCTATAATTAACCGTATTTACACACAAGCCCCCTTCAGTTCCAGAAATTATGCTTTCACATTTTTCATCCTTATAATTAGGCAAGAGATCATTCAAACAAGCCCTCCTTGTGGGGTTTATTTTTATTTTTTTTTTCAAATTTTAATTACACTCAACTAATCTCAAGTTTGATCTAATTACAATTCAATTTTTATTCTTTGCAAATTTATAATGTATTCTCTAAATTTTGCGTTACGTTTGAGGTCTCTTACATCCGTTAGGTTGGTCAGTTATTCTTCCCAAATTGCCTCTAAATTTATTACAAATACATTCCCAGGATTTCTTTTTAATAATAAAACGATCCCTATATTTTTTAAAATTTGTGAAGGAAAATTGACTAACTTAACGAAACCCTAACGAATGTCAAGAATCTCAAAATGTAAAGTATAGGGATTATATTATAAATATGCAAAGAATATAAACTAAATTATAATTAGGCTAAACTTAATGGTAGTTGAGTGTAATTATCCCTTTTTTTATAAAAGGAACAAGCCCTTCTTTAGATAATATTATGAAGAGGGACACGGATGGGGTGTCAAATTTGCATGGTAAGATATAAGACTTTTGCAACGAAAATTGTCACTGCATTCAATCTACGTAGACAATCTAGTCGTAAGATATAAAACACAAAATCGTAATTACAAAATTGCAAATGATTGTAGTAGGATACAAGACGACACATTCTCTACTGTGTGGATATAATTTGAATTTGAATAAGATATAACACAAAGTTTAGACTTTAGAGGTCATTTTGAATTTGAATAGATTTAACACAAAGTTAGAGGTCATTTTGCTATTTCCAAAATAAATGAGGTTAATTTATAAGTAAACCGAATATAGTGGCCATGGATGTAATAATATAAGAATAGTAGTACTTCAAAGTTCAAAGTTGAAAACCAGGTGCTGCCCACCGGGACCAGAGTCCTAAACTCGCATCTCTAGTAAAAAAAAAATACCGCTGCAGCACAACGGGAAAGAAGAAGGTTCTTGAAAAGACGAAACTACCCCTCGCTCACCTCCGGCACAACACTTGTTCCCCACGTAAAATCCTCATCAATGGAGTGCAAATTCGTCTTATCGTCCTTCCATTTCAACAATTTCTTCCCCCATTGATTCCCCAACCTAGAACTTTTTCAACCAAATTTCTTCAACCATTTCAAGCTTTTCCGTTGTGATTTTGGCGCTTTTCGGAGTTTCTGGAGTGATTATGGCGAAGTGGAGGGGCAATCGGCATCTAGGGAAGAGGTCCTCTACGGTTGTGTTGGTGTTTTCGATGCTGTTGATGCTCACGGTGGTGCTGTTGATGCTTCTCGGACTGGGAATCTTCTCGCTTCCAATTGGCGCTGATGAGGACGCCTTGCCGATCAAATTGAAACGTATGACATTAGACATGTAAGTTTGTTTCATTTCGGTTGTGTTGGTTTTTGGTTTGCTGCTCGAATTTGTGAGATTGAAGGTGTGTGAATTTGTTTGATAGCAGCAGAGAAGGGGAAGGGTTGGGGAAAAGAGGAGATCAGTGGACGGAGATTCTTTCGTGGGAGCCGAGAGCTTTCCTCTATCATAACTTTTTGGTGAGTTTTAATTATGTATTCCTTTTTTTGTTTGTTTGTTCCGTTGTGGCGTTGTGCGATTTGAATCAGTTTCAGTTTCGCTTGTGTATTTTTGTTTTTGTTTTGTTTATGTTTAGCTTTTGATCCTTTGTTCTTCTCTTTTTTTTAATTATTTGAATTTCCTTGGTGAAAGCTGTTTTCGAAAGACGAATGCTTGTAAGAGCTGGAAACTAGCTGTTACAGTAATCATCGTAGAAAATTCACAAATAAACTGACTTAACCTGGATCACCCTGTTCAATTGATTATCATGAAATTGTTTGTCGGTTCGAAGCTGGACTGAGATTGCTTTCTTATTGGGAATTAACACGTCCCAGAATAAAGGAGAATGATATAGGACCTGCGGCTGCTGCAACAGTTAAGATTGTTTACACCCCATCTAACATTTGGTAACAATCTATGCTTGTTTCATGTGCAATTAACCCCCGACGACATAACCATGTAGTTTTATCACCAATGTCTTATTTTGGACTGATTCAGATAGCTAGGCAATTAACATAGCTTGTCGAGGTATATCTATTATGTTACGGGGTCACTATGTGGCTGTATTGATTCTTTGCCTGAACACAAGCTTACCCAATTAATCACGACTAGATTGATATATTTGAGATTTGAAAGCATAAACCTGCGGTTTCGAGATGTGGCAAAAAATAGTATTGATCTAGATGAATTGATTTTTTTGATTGCAAAATTGCCCAATTCAAATTATTTGCAGTATAAATTCCGTCTTCTTCGACAAAGAGTTCACATTTACTTGACCACTTATTCTTTACTGACAGTCTAAGGAAGAGTGTGAATATTTGATTAAACTCGCCAAACCTCACATGGCAAAGTCGACCGTTGTTGATAGCAAAACTGGGAAGAGTAAGGATAGCAGGTCTACACCTTTGATCTCGCCCATTGTCTTTTACATTTCTTATGCATGCGTTAAAGTACAATCTGGAACTTAGGACTTTCTGTTTATCTTATGGTTAACTCTGGTATTTGAAGAAGCCATCCACATCTTGTTTCAGGGTTCGTACAAGTTCTGGTATGTTCTTGAGGAGAGGACGAGATAAAGTCATAAGAGATATTGAAAAAAGAATAGCTGACTTCACATTTATACCTGCAGGTATGGTAGTTTTAAGTATTGCCGTACATTAGCGATGCCTATTTTTCGTATTGTCTAATTTAATTGTAGTTCAACTGCTATGATGATCTTAATCGCACTCTGTATTAAGTTTAAACTTGAAGCTGCAAATTTTGTATCCTAACATCATTGGAGTTTAGTGACTATTGCAAATGCCATCAAAATAAATTCCACTACATTGTAGATTTAAGATGCATGACTTTTGTAATCCTTGATGTGTGGTTGACAAAATAGAAGGCCTGCCTTGATAAACGTGATGATCATCCTGCTCTTACTATTATTATTGGGGTTTAATGTGTATGAGAAGAATGAGTAAATTATGAATCCTGATTTTGTTTGTGGTAGAATGATTTGTGCTTGATTATGATGAAACAATATGTAGATAATACAGCAATGTGAAAAGTTACCACATGTTTTCTTTTTTCTCGTCTCTTGCTATGTCCATGAAAGAAGGCAATTTAAATGTTTTATGTTCATGATGTTGTTGTGAATGTTCTGCTTTCTTGTGTTACCTCCACAAATGGTTGCTGATTATGCATAGAGTTTATTTACAGAGCACGGAGAAGGTCTGCAAGTACTACATTATGAAGTAGGGCAAAAATACGAGCCTCATTATGACTACTTTCTTGATGAATTCAACACAAAAAATGGGGGACAACGCATAGCAACACTACTTATGTACTTGTAAGTCCTTACCAATGCGTCGATGGGTCCACCATTGCGAAACTTTACAATTATATCTTTGACTTAAGCCTTTCAATGGGTGATTTTGTTTTTTATTTATCTTGATCTCGGCAACTGATGCAGATCAGATGTAGAAGAAGGTGGTGAGACGGTTTTTCCTGCTGCCAGGGGCAATTTTAGCTCTACACCTGGGTGGAATGATATGTCCGAATGTGCCAAGAGAGGCCTTTCCGTAAAACCAAAAATGGGTCAAGCATTACTTTTCTGGAGTATGCAGCCCGATGCCACTCTAGATCCAAGAAGCTTGCATGGTGAGTTTCATTTGTATTGTGATTTGTGATTTGTAGTATGTGTTTAGTTAAAGCTTGAAAATTTCATCTAACTTATGTCAATCATCTTGAAGGAAGTGTCTAAAAGATGTTATGCGACCTTTTCTTTCTTCTTTTCCGGTCCCAATTATAATGTTATACGACTTGTTTCCAGGAGGTTGCCCTGTTATCAAAGGGAACAAATGGTCCTCTACGAAGTGGATGCATGTTGGTGAATACAAACTCTAAGATACAAACGTAAGACAGCGCATTCAATAATGATACTTTAATTTTTCTTGATTTTGGGTCTAAATTTTGAATGGTTTAACTTTCTGGCCAATTTTATGCAAGTTTCTTTTTCATCCTTATTGGTTTCTCCTCTTCAATCTCCTTTCTCATGCTCCGATGAAAACCTTTGTGCTTACACTATGTTTTTTTTTCTTTGATGGATATGCTTACGTTGTCTATGGTTCTAGGATTTTAGATTCCTCCTTTCCCTTTTCTGTTACTAACGTTTTCTTCCTAGGTATAATCCTAGAATCAAACCTATTGTTTGTCTCTTTTTACCTTGGTATTTCACTTAATTATTACATATAAGAACCAACACTTTTTGTTGCAGGAATGAAGCTACTGACGATTCTTCCATGATAAATCTTGAGACTGCCCACAATGTTGTGATTCTAAATGTCGAAATACGCTCTTCTATGTTTCTAGCTTTGTCAGATTTTTAACCTTTTCTTTCCATTATCTTTTATTTATTATCTTTAACTTCCTTTTTCAGTTACAACTCCTCTGATAGAGGAAAGAGCTAGAGAGTTTGTAAAGATGATGTCAATATAGAATACATCAAATTTAATATAGTTGGTACATAAAACTTCAACTTCATAGTATTAGCAGATATCGTACAATTTCAAGAATTCTTACATCAACAAACAACTAATGCAGAAACAGACAATCAAGAAACTCAAGAGATAGTTATGGGCGGCGGAGGAGCGGCAGAGTGACCCAAACTGGTGGCAGCCAAATTCCCCGGCCAGCTTCGTTCTCGATACACATAAGCCTCTTTACACTTCCATCTTTCAAGCTAAAAACTCCAATATCATGGCCCCCAATTCGTGGCTCTATGTTCCCCAACGAGTCATCATCCGTGAAGTAAATGCAGTCACTCTTACATCCCTTAAACTCCATTAAAGACAGACACAAGCTCTGATTATCTGCCGAAAACACAACCCCGGCCCATCTCCTAAGCTGTCAATCTCATCCAATATTCCCGTCTCGTGATCGTAAAGTTTAAAGATTCGGAATCTAGACCCCGGCCCATCTCCTAAGCTTTTAGTCTCCTCCAATATTCACGTCTCGTCATCGTAAAGTTTAAAGATTCGGAATCTAGACGTTTTGCACAAAGGCCTGAAACAGGAATGGTCAATTTTAATTAATTTCTTCTTGGCAATCCTTGCCGTCTTCCTCAAAATCTCCTTCAAAATCTTCATCATCTTTCTTCTTGGATTTTCAAATGTATCTTTTTATCAACATCAACTGTCCTCTAGTGTTGAAAACCAAGTACTTCTTACGGGACCAGTGATCGGGCATCCTTGACATGTAAACTAACTCCCATAATGGGGTTGTAAGATCTCCCGTCACAACAACCCCACGACGACTCACCGCATAAAACCAACCTTCTTGATCGAAGGCAACATCCTCGTACCCATGAATGAAGTTCTGTCGGATATAATCTTTATTTCTTGGTCGTGTCCATTCTTGTTTCATGAATCATTTTTTTGAATGGCTAAGTCTTAAAAGTTTGATGGATTAAATGAGTTCTAATATGTGCACGTAATAGGGAACACACAAAACACGTAATTGCACATAAAGAAGTGTTTGCCTTTTTTTTTTGGGTCAATCAAGAACAGAGAGACGCTACATCCTGCCATCTCTATCTTTCCAATTCACAAGCTCAGTAGGCTCTTCCTCCCATTCAACTAAATTCTCACGAAGCTGGTGCCCCAGTTTAGCGAGAAAATCCGCCTCGCCATTTCCATTTCTGCCAACATGATTCAAAGTAATGTCCCAAGATTTTCTCATGAGATCTCTGCAATCTTCGACTACATTACCGTAAGCATGTCGCTCCACCGCACCATCCTTAACCAGGTTAACGATAGTCACGGAATCACATTCAACCGCAATTTTGCCAAAACGGCGTTCCCAAGCAAACCGCAGACCTTCCCGAAGGTCTAGTAACTCAGCCAGGGTGATGGGAAAGTCGCCACATTTCATAGCGAAGCCTCCAAGCCAAGACCCGTGTTCATCTCTGATCAGACCCCTGCTGCCGCCGTTCTCGATTTTTCGAACCGACTACCATCTGTATTAAGCTTCACCCAGCCACTCGCAGGCTTAGTCCATGTGATTTGGGATTTCTGAGCAACATGTCTCCAATATTTGGACTCCAATTGGGCTGAGTCGTTAATCAGCAATAAAGCTTTCCTCAAGGTAGTGGATGGTTGTTCCCCTTTGTTTTGGAACACCCACAGCCTTCCACATACTCCAAGCTGTAGCTATGAAGAGGTTTCCCCAGCTACACCCAAGTCTAATCTTCGTGCGGGGTCGAGACCGTATGTTAAGTCTAAACCAATCTTCCTCAACGGAATTATACAAACGCTCGAGATCATCACTGTAAAGAATTAGTTCCCATACCTTTTTCGCATGTGGGCAAAGTTTCAGGACATGTGGGATGTCCTCACGGGCTGCACCACACCTGCTGCAAGCAGCGCTGTCTCCGATGGTTCTGTCGAACCTGAGAGCGTTTGTCAAGAGGCTGTCATGACTGATCAACCAAGCAAAAAACTTCAATTTATTCGGCATTTGAATCTTCCAGATCCACCCCCAGTTTGTTCCGTCGGCTCCCATATTGTCGCTCAGCATCTCATATGCTTCCTTGCAAGTGAATACCCCTGTGTTGGAGCCTCTCCAAATTGGTTGGTCTGTCCGGTTTCTGTTAAAAGGTACCGGAACAGCCATTAGCTCGCTTTTGATGTCTTGTGGGATCATTGTCTTCAAATTATCGAAAGTCCAGCTACCACTGTCACTAATGATTGACGCCACATTCAAGTAGTCATCATCAACATGAACTTGCCCCTGGAGTCTATCTCGAAGTCTCCCGCAGTTGCTCCAATTATCATCCCAAAGAGATATTGTTCTACTATTCCCCAATTTCCAATCCAGGCCATCTTTCAAATGCTGGACACTCTTTTGATAATGCCTTTCCACGCCCGTGACATGTTCGGCTTCGGTGTGTGTTCCCAAACATCTTGATATGAATGGGTATCAAAAGAGATATCAATATCACGATGGATATCATCTTAATATTTAGTTGATAGGATTTATATTAGAATTATTATAGGATTTATATTATAGTATTTATCTTTACCTTTATATATTGTTAGTCAATCACGTTATTTACATTAAGCAATAAGAATTTATCAATTTCTCAACCTAATTCTAAAGTCTTTCTCTCCCTCCCCAAATTCACCGATCGGTCGGCTCTTTACCGGGTTAACCCCCTTCTCCCCTATATTTTTACGAGTTCGAGACAACTCTAAAGTCTCTCTTGTGATACGTTGGTCTCATATGGAGAATTAATTTGCTGGAAATGGTAATTCTGAAGAAGTCATCAAATTTTAAATAAGAATCTGCGACACACTTATATACGTGAATTATGAATGAAATATATAATGTATAATTCCAGTTTTTGTTGTTCATGTATTGGGTTAAGTGCTTGTTGCAATTATAAGTACCCATGCACTACAAGTGTTTTACTTAAAGTTAATTATAAATAAACGGATGATTATAAGCAACCCTAAACCAGTATCCAAATAGAGAAAATTCCCTATGTTGAGTATATGTCTTTTTTCATTAACCACTTAAATCAATCTCTGTTGATTTCACGATTTGTATAATACTTTTTCTAAAGATAATTTCAATTCGGATCAGCGAAAAAGATTCATGATCCTTACATCTATATGCACCGATAGGCTGAATTGCCGACATGCATGCAACTTTTGATCAAATTGGGATCACACTAGAAGTCAACAGCTATATAATAACCAATTGGAGCATGAAATCATACAAATGCTTTCATGAATTCGTACGTACTCATACAAATGCTTTCATGAATTCGTACGTACTCACCAAGAAATGTACTATTGATCACTATAGATAAAAGATATTCGATTTCAAATATGTGTTTCCCTTCCTGTTTTTTCAATATATCTATATATATATATATATAAGGAGAATACCGGTGATGTACGACAGAGAAGTTTTTTA
>JBBMKE010000009.1:9603435-9629329 GCA_037834125.1 Lippia alba | reverse complement strand
TACATTAAATATTCTACAAATCATGTCCACTATTTACTCCAAATCATACCAAAGATTTGTTATTTTAATTTAGTAAATTTTTTTAAGTTTGAAATTTAAATATGTATATATACATGTCTATAAATACTGTACTTTTAATCCATTTTTCAGTATTTCTTTTGTATCTTCTTTTTTGATTTCTTGACATTTCTTTAAAGGTTTTTTTCTTTGTATCTTCTTTTTTGATTTCTTGGCATTTCTTTGAAGGCTTTTTCCTATCTTCTTCCTTGCTTTCATTTGGTTTATATAGTTACAACTTTGGTGAATATTTAATATTTGTGCTTCATTTTATGATATTAGAGGCTGTGTTATAGATATTATTTTCTTATTAGATTTTCGTATGTTGACTACTTTTTTTTTTAGCTGAAAGTGATGGTTCTTCTAAGAGAAACATGGATGAATTTGCCAAAGATTTGAACTTTGAAGGCCAGGATTCATGGAATTCGAGTACACTATGGTGGTTTGGATACTTATAGTTGTATATTGGGACTTAAATATTGAAATTAATATGGCTTTTGGTTTTAGTTTACCCTGGGGCCTTATTTGTTTTATATATTTTATTCTTTAGAAATTAAAATGTATAACTCAATAGACGGAGCTTATAACAATCGTAGTTGTTACGGTCTTGCAGAGCGTGACGCCGCGTGGATACACCTACTTATCACGCCGCTTGGATTATAAGTACTTAGAAACCTCTCTATGTTTTTGTCTCTCTTATTATAGACCTACTGTGTAACTACGTAGATGAATACTTTAACGTTTTTTTTGCTTATTGTTATAGATTTTTTTTTCTTAGGTATATGTCATAAAATTAGTGTTTTCGAAACCGGACCAAACCGGCCGGTCGGACCGGTTCAACCGGTGACCGGAGACAGGTCCGGTCCGATTGAGGGTTCAAAACCCCAGTTAGGTTCGGATCGGTGTAGAACCGGCAAAACCGGCCGGTTAACCGGCGGTTTTTGCCACGGAAATCGGACCGTATCGCCGGTTCTCGGATTTAACCCCTTTTTACTTATTTTTTCCCCTCCCTTTTCCCTTTTCTCTTTTTTTTTTCCCTTCCATTTCATGCTGTTCTGGGTCATTTTTCTGTTCCAGCACTTCTTAGGGAGAGATTGAAAGAGAGAGAAATCATCCTTACCTTTGTAAGACTTTCACATAAGAAATTATCTGTGAGATTGAAAGAGCTGCATTTCATGAAGTTATGACTTTTTGCATGAGAAATTGATAAACTAATTCTGATGTAGTTGATAGAACAAAAGCATCACTGCGGCATGATAGAAGGAAAGGAACTGCGGCGAATAAGATTTCAATCATTCATAGGGTTTCAATAGGTTTTTGTATAATTTGTTTTTGGGCTTTGGACTTTTAGGGCTAAATTTTTTGGTGGGTAAAAATGAATATGTCATATGAATTATTCTTTTTTTTCTTCTTAGAATTGCTTATCTCGAAACATTGTAAAATTTATAGAAAAACAAATATTGGTATGGTGTGAAATAATATATTTTTTGTTAATATATATATTTTTTAGATATAGTATAAAGAAACATATTTTTTGTTTAAATACTAAAAATTTGAAATTTATTTTATATATTTATAATAAAATAATATTTATTTATTTATGACATCATACTGTTTCGACCGGTGTTTGAACCGATCGAACCGGTGACCAGTAGGCTTACCAGTTCTACCTCCGGTCCGGTTTTGAAAACATTGCATAAAATTGAATAAATTCCAATTAAACATTTTGCATCAAATTCCTTTTTTTCTTTTGTAAAAGTTTTTTATTAAAAACTGTAGCTACAAAGAATTTTATGAAATTATCACCGTAATTTTGAAAATGGGAAGAAGAAGAAGGCAATTTTATAATATTAAATCATCAAATTTATTAATTATCAAATTTTTAATAAAATTAAATACATGTCAGATTTTAAAATATTTATTTAGAAAAAATCAAATTCTCACAGATTCATATCTTTGTTTCATTATTTTTATAATTCTTTGGATTTCTTATATTGTTAAAGAACAATTTTTTAGATTTTAATTTCATCCAATTTAGAATTTCAATACTTATTATTGTAATATTTATTTTTTTATAATTATTTTTATTTATTTTATATTCTTATTATTTTTTTAAATTTTTATCTTATTTTTTCGTGTTTTAGTGATTTTATTTAGCAGTTTTCGACCATGTTTATATTTAATATTTATTTTTTTAAGAATATCACCTTACATTGTTTTTATTTATAATATTATACGTCATATTGTACATCAATACAATGCACTTAATCCAAATATGATGTTAATTAGAAGAGTCCATTTATCAACTATGCCTTTTTGCGCCTCATAAAGTACATCAATACAATGCACTTAATCCAAATATGATGTTAAGAAGAGTCCATTTATCAATTGTGCCTTTTTAAGCCTCGTAAATTTAAATGTGAGTGTCTTCTTCTTAATAATAATAATAATAATAATAATAATAATAATAATAATAATAATAATAATAATAATAATAATAATGTCTCGATTTAATACACTACACTCAAATGAATATATATTTCAAATAAATATATCAAAGTAATATAAATTATTTTTAAATAACTTGATAAATATTGAATTATTTTCTTCCATATATTTTACATAAATTAATTTTTTATCCAAAATATAATTTTTTAAAATCATTTTAATTTATAATATTTACAACTAATATGTAATATTACAGTTCACATAGTAGAATTTATATATATATAAACTGTGCATTGCACGGGCTATATGCTAGTTTAATTAAATAATTAAAGGTTGTTGTTATGTGTGTACGTGGTACGTAAAATAATGGACATATGTGGTCTTGATGTCTTGTTATAGCTGTCCCAACTATGTTTCCTAAGGCGTGGAAGACTGATTTTTGTAACAAATATGAACAAACAAATATTTGGTTTGACCCAATGTCGCGTTTCATTATTTATTTGGAATAATTTCTCCATCCAAAAGAGAAGTTTGAGTATATATTTCAAATGCCTTTTTGTAGTATTCACATATTTATAGTGCAACCCATAATTAGTTTTACATTATAGCACACAAATAATCGGATTTTCAATTATATGTTTCATTTTAGGTTTCAATCGTTATACATATTAATTTCAATTTAGTTGAGTTCCTACTTTATTTTGGTTGATTTAGAAATTCTTTATAAATTAATTAGTTTAATCATTAGTTAGTTTAAAATCTAAAAAAATTCCCATTTTTTTAAATAACAAAATTATAAGATTTTATGGGATGTATTTATTTTTTCTAAAATTTCAGCATAATGGGGGGACAAAATCGGGAGAAGACTCCACGGTTTTATTTGAATAAGCGAAACAAGAGATAAAATATATAACAAAATATTAGATTGGGTTTCATATGTAAAAAGACATTGAAATTTCACAAGTCTTAATAATATTTACATTTGAGTTGCAACGTTGTGGTGCAGTGATTTTTTAGTACCAAATAATCGTACAATATTTGTTAAAAAGTTATTGATTGCATTTAATTCGTGTGAATAATCATCTTTAATTTAATGCAATGCTTTATGGAAAATTAAATGGGTGTAGTAATTAAGGTTTAGTGCCCATTATTACGATGCAATCCGCAAATAGATTCGAGAATTTTTTTTTCAAAAATAATAATTTGGATTCGAATCCTTCTAATCATGGGTATGTTTTAAAAAAAACAAATATAGGCAATATTATGAAATTCTTTTCCTTTTATTCTAATTTTCTCTTTCAATTTTATATAATTTTAAATAATTTATATATTCTGAATTCTAATGAAGACCGATTGACCATGCAAAATATAAAATTGGAATATTGTAACAACTTGGAATTGTTGTATAAGAAATCGATGTGCAAAAGGTATTCAAAGGTTACTTCTAGATAAAGTTAGATATGAGCAGTAGTATATAAGCACAATTTGAATATGAATATACTTAGGTTAGTACAATTTGAATATTAATTAAAATGTTCATCAGTCACGACTACAGTGATCAATTCTATTAATAAATTTTAGTTTATGTTTTGTTATGAATTATAGGAAATTAAATAGTAATACAACTAATTAATAATTCAAACTTTATTCCATATACGAAGCATAAATCGAACTCGTGATAACATATTCAACAGAAATTTTTAGCAACAAATAGGTTGATATTGGATAGTCATTTCATATAAAGTGGTTAAATTTAATTCTAACATCAGAAAGCTAAAAACAACAAAATTAGAGAAATATTTTTTTTCTCGATAAATGAAATTTACGTTAGTAAGTATGTCTTGATTTTTTTTAGGATATTATAGATTTGCATTACTACATTGTGGTTTTAACAATAAAAAATTACTCATGTTAAAATCATGGTCGAAAGATGAGGATACATTTCCTTTTGGCCATATAATTATACCATTTATTAATTTTATCTAATAAATTTCAAATATAATATAGATCAAAGAAAAACGAGTAATTATACTCATTTGATCAAATAAGGTAATGAGAGGATGATTGTTTATTATTTTATGTCGATCCTGTAATTGATAAAAAATTTAAAAAGAATAAATTTTTGATAACAGACTGTAGACATTCCACGTCCGACTAGAAAATTGCTAAGATTACTGCGACCTTGGCTGTAGGTGATATGGTTGAGAAGGAAGCAAGGCAGCAAGTTCAGCGTGTTGAGTTGGGAGATGAGTACGAAGTCTGAGAGGATCATCTTGAAGAGGTTGAGGCAGAAAAAATTGGCGAGAAGATGGAAGTAGTGCCTCGTACCGGTGCGAGGATTAATCGGAAGCCTAAATGGCATGAGAAGTATATTATGCTTTAGTTATTTTAGTATTGGACCTTTGGTAGCATATTTGAGTTTTAGCAGTATTTACGTTTCCTTTTAGAGTCCGTATGTTTTGGAGTATTTCATTTATATTGTAAGGTCCAACTTTATTTTACGTATCAATGAAGAAATCTTTCAATTCCCGAACCCTAATTCTCCAAATTCTCTCTCGTCTTAATTTTTTCCGACCGTTCGGTCTCACCAAAATTTGCAAGTTCTGGACGACTTTACCGTCTCTATGGGTATTCAACGTATCAGTAGTCATGCTTGTTCATGATTTTAGTCGGAGGAATATCCTGCAGGTGGAAGGTGATTATCTGAATATCATCTATCAGATAAATAATGCTAACATTAATAGTGACCACGTGCTTTGAAGACCGCCACATGCTTTGAAGACCGCCGCTCTTAAGTTTGAGATCATTGATGTATCACTCTAATCCATGCTCTTTTTACTTTGCTCCCTATAATCCTAACTGTATAACCGGTACATCTGCAAAAAAACACAAATTGTAACAATATTTGGATCAACACTGAATCTATTATTCTTTCTAACATTGCCGTTTTAATATAATTTCACCGTTTTGCTTCAAAACGATCGATCAATCAATAAATTATATCTGGTTGGGATCGCCCGACTTGAATCGGTGCAACAATTTTTCAAGAAAAACTTGATTTTAATTTAGCAATTTCAAGGTTTAATGGCGAATTAAGTAGTTCCCAAGGGGGCAAAATTGGTAATATCAATAAATCAGCGTTTTAAGGAAATTCGGTTTTCCTTAGGCAGAGAGAGGTATAGAGGTACGCAGCCACCATATTCTCTCTCTTTCAATATTCACAACACACACTACAAAATAGATACTCTTTCTAACTATTCTAGAGAGAGAAAACAACACACACTTTTTTGATCGCTGCTGCTGCCGACGGCCGAAACCCTAATTTCGCCTCCGATCACCGCCGCTCTTCGCATTCCATTCATTTTTTCCGTTTTCCGATCAATCTCTTCATTCCAATTTACAATCTGTATTCATGATTTCATAGAATCACATCTAGGTTTTTTGATATATACAGGACGAGATTTCATTGACTGAGTATTCTTTTGTTGTTTGGTATAGTTTTTTGGTAATCTGTCTAGGAATGTTGATGGAGAACTCGCCGCCCAACGCAGACGTCGCCCCCAACGGCGGCGGGGTTAACAGTCCCCTGTCGCGGCGGCGGAGTTTGCCCTCTCCGTGGGCGTCGGTCGTTCGCGGTGATTCTGAGCAGAACTCCTCTCCTACGGCCGCCGCAGCGGCGGCGGCTGCGGTGGGAGCTTCCGGTTCGTCTTCTCCTCCTCCAGCGGAGCAGGTTGCTGCTTCGGATAACTCGTTGGTTGAAAGTTCTGGCGCCGAAGCGCAGCCGGAGAGCTCTGATGTTAATAGTGATGGCAATGCTGGTCGACCGAGGAGGCCGGCTTGGAATAGGCCGTCAAACGACGTTGTTGAGCCGGTTTCTGTTATGGGTGGAGCTGTTTCGTGGCCTGCTCTCTCTGAAACGACGCGGCCTATTCAGAGATCATCGTCGGATATCTCCAGATCCGTTTCTGATGGATCAGCCTCCCCCTCGCAGGTTAACGATGTTATAGGGAATGAATGATCTTGTTTGGTTGTATGATTTTGGCTAGGGCTGCATACTTCAATCTGATTTGTTGTTTTTGATGTCTTGCTGTTAAGTTACTGCTTAAAGGTTTGATATTTGAAGTTTTACAGTGAATATAGTCCTTTCTGCTGCATACATGTTAGGATAATAGATAAGCTCTCAGGTTTTGTTTTACACATTCGTTGACAATGTGTTGTTTCCTCTGTTGTAAATGTACTCTTTAAAAGCTGTTCGAAAACTTTATTTTTTGTTTATCTTATAATCATGCCTTCGATGGTGTAGATATTTGCTGATTGAAATGGCAAAATGTTTTATTATCATTTGACTGGACTCCTGTCAGCTGTAATATGTTTTTACGTCTTTTGGTGTGATAGGCTCCTTTAATATCTCAACCTCCTCAGCGACCAGCTAATAATAATGCTCATGCTAATTCTGCGGCAAACAATCCAATGCCTGCTAGACCAAGGTCAAGGAATCGCACTGGTGGTGGGGGCGGCGGTGGAGGTGGCTCGTCTGGCAGTGGACCGTCTCAGAACACTTTTAATCAACCTTCCCTCCCTATGCCCCCACCATTTCCTGTTTTCGAAGCACCTTATGGGATGGTTCCTGCTGTGATGGATCCTTCCATGAGAGGCCCAAGGCCGGTTGGAGCAGCTGGGGGTTCTCAGTCTCATAGTGGTAATGACCATTCTAGTCATAGGAATAATTCGAGAAGGGGTGGATTTGGGCCGCGTCCTCGTGGAGATGGACAATTTTCCAATAATCATGGTGGTAGGCGTGATCAAGATCGTAGAGATGTTCATCATGCCCCTCAGTATGTACCTCCACCCATGGGATACATTCCAACACCACTATCGCCTGGTGCACCTTTTATGGCACCCCCTCCTCCTGTGAGAGTTTTTCCCGGGCAAATGGGCTTTGGTGAGTCTACCAAACATCCTATTCTGCTAGAATTTGTCTGTTTTGGGTTTTTAACAAATGCGTTTGCACTTTCAGATATGGCAGCTCCGCTCTTCTATGTCCCAACATTGCCTCCGGAGCCTTTTAGGAATATACCAATGGTTCCCTCACCTCCTCCTATGCATTTCCCCCCTGCTAGTGAGAATCCTTTAACAACTATGATTGTTAAGCAAATAGATTTCTACTTCAGGTAATCTTGTGTTTTTTCACTTTACCCCTGTTCGGTAAAAGTTGAGCTGAAGAAAATTCTTCTTGTCCTAGTGATGAAAATTTGGTGAAGGATGAATATTTGAGAGGAAACATGGATGAAAATGGATGGGTTCCCATTTCGCTAATAGCCTCCTTTCGACGAGTAAGTTCCTGTTCGATTTGTGCTTGCATGTGGTAAATGATATCTTTATCACCCCGAGAGATTGTTACATTGCCATATTTTCACAACCTATATAAATATAAAAATCTTAATGTCTGTTGCATTGTTCAACTGAATTTAAATTTTAACTGACTTATCATAATCCTGTTTTATGTCTCATTCGTTAATCTTGCTCTAGGATGATTAAAATTTGGAACAATTTCAACATCTTATAAACTGTTAAGCTGGAAATGGACCTATATGTGACTGTGAATGACCTCAGGTAGTGCCTGATAACAGGAAACTGAGCAACACGTAGCGAGTCAAATATTACACTACTGTTCTGGGTTCAGAAAGGATATAATGGAGCTTTAGCATTTCATCCGCTCCGGCTGCTGGATATATTTGCACTGACTACTTTAGCTTTTTTAAACATGAACAATTTTCTTCTTGATCTGGCATGCATGATGAAAGATGACATTATATAGATTCTTTTCCAAAGAATCTCTTAATGATTTTATCTGCAACCCTGCCTTCAATTTTTTTTTATATAAATTAATGCTCTTTTAAGGACAGTGTCAACACTTTGCACTTCGACCCTCCTGTGATTTTGAAATATGCTTTAAGCTGCTAGATTTCTATATATGGACCTACTTGTTGAACAATTACTCTGTGGCATGTTCCTGTCGGTAATATCCAATGCACGGATCAAGCTTGGTGTCCTGTTTCCTTTTTCAGGTCCAGCAACTGACGCAGGATATCCCATTGATATTGGAGGCTCTGAGACATTCCACAGTTGTTGAAGTACAGGTTAGTTTATCGTTTCTGCACTCCGATCTTCCTATATATGTTATATTCAACTGATTTGAGGTTACCATTCATTTCTCAAAAATCATATCTTCAATTGATGCCTCCCTAATTTTATTTGAGGTACTGTGTTTCTGCAAAATTTTGGCTATACTGCATGGCAACAATTGAATGTCAATGTTATTATAGCTTATAATTATAAATGGCAGCATATTTTCATCACTTTTTCTTGTTCCTTTCTCTGGCAGGCTGACAAATTGAGGCGGCGTAATGAGTGGACCAGATTTGTGCACTCAGCTAATCGGCTTACTTCTGATTCCGGCTCTTACGCCACAGGTGCAACATCTGAAAATGCCCTAGCAACCTCCTTACAGGAGACTTCACTTGCTGATGCCAATTCAAATGGCAATGTGGGTTCAATGGAAGGTCACATGGAGATAGCTTCTGGTAGGGTTTTGCCTAATGAGATGATTGCTCAGTCAGAATTGGCCAATGGAGAGGATACTGCTGAAGAAGCCCGTACAATTAGCATATGACCTACTCTTGGGAAAGTTTTGCATCAAGGTTAGTTACATGGTCTTGGGCATCACATATGTATAGAATATATCTAAAATCATACCACATAGCCCAATTACGAAAACTCCCAATTTTGAAAATTACAATTTGAACCTGTAAGCCGAGAGAAATCTTACACTTCTGATATAAATAATAAAAAACATCATTTTCACAGTGGGATTTTCGTTGAACATTTTTATTGCTGGTTTCATCATTTTCCGAGCAACTTTTTACCAACTGCTGGTGAAAGTTGCTCAAGTGACCTTCCTTATTAGGGGGCGTCATTTTAGTGCTTTTGAAGCACAAGGGTATTTTTGTATGTCGGGTAACCTCAGGGGGTTCTAGACTTCTAGTAATTAATTATCTATAAGCAGTAAACACTTGCTCACTAGGTCTCCAATTCTTTTAACTGATCTGTACTCTGTTTCTTTCTACAGCCAGAGGGGATTAAGACGAACGAATTTGTAACATATGGAACACAAGAAGGAAAACTGGGAAGGATCACCACCCTAGCTGCTGACATAGTTTATCTTACCAAGCTGGCCATTTAATTGCTATAATTGATGGGCGGTTGTTTTTGTACTAATGGTTGAGTTCTCGATCCTTGGAAGCATCCGGGTGAAAAAAACGTTTTTAAAGGGTGAACTTTGGGAGCATTTCGAAAAATGAAAAGATTGCGTTCCCACCAACGTGCGAGTAAGCTCCACATGATTTTGGTATTAATTGCGTCTAGAAAAAACATCATGATATGGTGATATGCGACTGTTGGCTTCGCTGCGGAGCTGATGATTTTTGAAATATTTATTCTTGTTAAGATATAGGCATATCATAGTATATGCACCTGACTAGGCATGTTGGAACCCTTGATGAATGTTGTTTTATGTCTGCTGCTGGTGTGAGATAATATCTATTTTGTCATGGGATGTGCAACATGATTTGGGCGTATGTATTATATGCTCTGGATTGCTGCTTTTCTTTTTTATTTGGTTCTGGATTGTTATTATTCTCAGTATATGCTCAATTTTGCAATGTTTGTTTGCATCGTTATTTTCCTATTGGCTTGGATTTGCAAAATTGGTTTCGAGTCTTACACTGGAGGGCGTTTGATTGAGGTTATTACATTTAGTTAAAAAGTATATTTTTTAAAGTGTTTTGGTCACTAAATTCTATGTGGGTTGCTTTCAGTTTAAAAATATGTAAGTCCTATTTATTTTCAAGATTTTAATAGAAAATCCCCTTTGTATATATATGCCAATTGAGTTTTTTTTTTTCTAACTGGATTTGTGGTTTTAGTATGTCTTAGATCGTGTGAAACTCATTTTTGGATGAAGCATTTGAATTTAATTCGAACAATATTCGGTGAAATGTTAACTTTAACAAATTACTAGGGAATTTAAATTTTGTGGTGACGAAAAATGGAGTTCGCTCGATTGCTATGGTAAGTCGAAGTGTAATAAGTTGTATTTTGTATAACAATCTAATAATTTAACTAGGTATAGTTTCCAGTTACGCAAATATAATTCTCGTACTGTGAGGTGATGAAATATGTCAAGAAATATGGTGTAAATGCAAGGTTTTTGCTAATTCGAATGTTATTATCTTATATATTGTATGTTATGTCTTAAATTACATAGAATGAAAATGGTTGATTTAATTGATGAGGAAAAAAAATCCGCGCAATGAGATTGTATGGGGGAAGATATGATCTTAGCATAAGGAAAGAAAACCATAAGAAACTATGGGGCCCACACTAGTACGCTATATACAACTTACAAGACCACGTAGAAAAGATACAAACAGCAAGATAAATTGTCACAAACACGATGACATATGTTTTTTTTGAAATAACATTTTTTTCACATAATAAATGCGATATAAATATATAATATACCAGAACATGACATAATATGGTAAGATAGTGACATGCCATGAAATCTAATATACCACAATACGTTTAGATAATACATGCATAAAATTTGATATACCACAATATGATATCATATGGTAAAATAATATTTTTTGAATATCCATATGTTAGAGCTTACTTATTTGAATTTATGTTAAATCAAATATATTAAGGCCCTCTAGACTAGAAATTTGTGTGGGGAGGAAGACTAAAATTTCTAATTGACAAAGAGCCCATGTATTTTAAATCAATTTACAAGGGAAACAATTACTAAATTATATACTATCATAAATACTAAAAAATTGATAAAAAATGCTAAAAAAATTTTACACTTCTTTGAGGATACAAATATGGGGTCGATGCTTTACAATTTTTACTAAAAAATGCACTGCGAAAAATGGACTTGAAAGTTGAAAATTAAATTTATTGGGGATAATTTCATAATTAACACAAAAAATGGGGGTAGAAAAGATAAAAGAGTAAACCTCAGGTGCCCGTGCCACTATTCTTAGGGGCAATGCACCGTTGTTCCCTTGCAGTGTAATTCTAACCCTAAAGAAAGGTTACCTCTGCGCGATCTCCATCTTCCTCAGAAAGAAGCTCGGATATCACACCTGAAGAAAGGTTAATCTTTTCCTGCAATTGGTAACTGTGATTAATTTTATTCTTTTCATCTTTCACGCATTTGTTCAATTTGCTTGTGATTTAACAGACGCTAAGCTTCATATAGTTTCGCAATTTGATTTTCACATTTTTCATCATTGGCCCTTTGTTCTGTTTTGATTGAAGCGAAATTTAATTGTATTTGTATCCGGATTACGGTTTAATTGTAATTCTTTTTTTTTCCTAACTTAGACCCGAGAATTTCGAAGAACTTCTTTTGCTGCTAAGGTATAAACATATCATATGTTGCAAAATTTATATTGTGAAAACTTCGTATTTGATGGCTAAAATGGAAATTTCTTGGCCTTAAATTCGCAGTATGTAAAGAGCCACAATTTCTGTTAAAAAAAATTATGTGAAGGTATGTACTCAAGCTGTTTGTCAAAATGTCTGCGAAGGAAACAGTAACTAGTTTAAAGGGGTTAACTGGGCATCTCCACGAAGCTTTCGTTTTATACATTCCTTTGAGCTTTTCCAAATTGTGCTGCTTTTCTGCTATACTTAGAAAATTTACATATCCCTCAGGAATGGCTGGAAAAGCAGCGAAATCTGTTGCAAAAGCAGTGGGAGAGTATCAATATCCATGGCGTGAGAAGTTGGCCAAGTACAAGGATGAGCTCTCCAAGGGTGTTTGGGGTTATTGGGAACTTGGGGCTTGGAAACCTCTTAGTATCAGTGCACGTCAACGAGCGCGACTGAGAAAGGAAGTCCTGCTTGCTGGAGGTGATTGGGAATTTGATCCAGCGAGGAAGGAGATGAAGACCAAGAGGAAAGGGCATAAAGTGGACAGATTGGCTGCGGAAAAACGTGCTCAAACTGCTGAACTCATGGAGGCTATGCCCCAGAAGTTGGCGGATTATAGGAAGAGAAGGTGGGAGAGGAAGATGAAAGCAGAAGAGGATGCTGCTAAAAAAGCATTGCAGGAGTAGTCTCGGTGTAACCTTTTTTCCGTGGTGTTTAAAATTGGATATTTAGTTGATGTTTAGTTTCAAGATGAATTCGTTCTTGTTTGCTTTTGGTTTTCTTCCCATTTTGGAGCCTTTGTGTAGGCCTAGACGACAAGAAATGATGTTTTGTACTCTTGAAATGATAAGACACTCGTGCAACGACCAATAACATGTTATCGTGTATTCATGTGGAATTAGGCGATAAGATAGTCCAGACAATGTGCTGTTATGTTGTTTTGACACACTGTTTTTGTGTGAAGAATGGCAAGTAGTGATTATAGTTCTAAAGCTCGCCAACAGCTTTGTGCGTTTTGTGTATGGATTCATGGGCGTATATTTGGCGGCACCCCTGACGTGATATATTTACTTTCTCCTGCGCTATGGGCTATTTAAGTTTTTGGAACATCCCCAATTGCCACTCACATTGGACTAACTTTAGGAACATCCCAGCATGCCTTATGTTTTTCTTCTACTCGAGCAGCTTCAAAATCATTCATACTTGAGTTTTACCACTAGACTTGGGAAAACATGCCTAAACACGAAATTATGCAGGAGTATACGCGAGAGGTCCAACACAGATCAAAATAAAATGGAAGACATAAATGATATTAAGGTAGATAATTCAATATGTTCAAAGGCAAAACATATTTTGCAAACCAAGTCTTGTGAACCTACTCCCACGGGAGAATACTTCAACCGTTGAAGTTATAGAATTCAAAACAAACAACACACTACATTAGATAGAAAGCGAAATATAAGCCAAACGGTAAACAAGAAAACATGATTTTATTTTGCAGTTCTTTTTACTCAAAAGCCCACTGGTTCTCTCTTCGCACTTCCTCTTCCTCTTCGGGAGTGAAGTCATTCTTGATGTTGAATGTCTTGCGAATCTCCTCTGGAGTTTTTCCCTTGATCATGTCTGCAACAGTCTGACAGGTAAGATCAAGAAGAGTCTTGATATTCAGGTAGTTAGCGGCCTGCAAAAGAAGAAGTGAAAACCATAACAAACATCCAGTGCATAATGATAAACAAAATCCAAAACAGTTATCATGAGCAATATTTCAAATCAATGATGCATAAGCAGCAATGTTGTACCATTCATACTTCAGTATTAGGAAACGATTTACACTTCAGGATGTAATATAGCAGACCAAACAAAGATGAAAAACATTATTTATCAAAACTGCACCAATATCAGACATACGTAATGAGGTCAAAGTTGTGCTTAAGTGTCTGTATCCCTAGGTATTGGTTTGTCTCAACGCTGTAATGAGAAGTGATTAACATTCTCACTATCAGCAAATAACTTTAATATGCAAGAAGTGTGGAAGAAATCAGGTTCTATGTGATCTCAGAATAGAAGGTGACGAGTAGATAATAGAACATGAAAAAGAGCACCACGTCTTTGTGTAAACACGGCCAACATACAATTGGTATTCACAAGAAACACACACACACCGATCATTAAAGGACTAGTGATTCATTTCTCAGCATAACATACTAGGATAAAAAGGTTAAAAGAGGGGAAAATATCCTTAAAACATATACTTGAATAGAACTTGACAACAAACAAGCTCTCTTACTTTAAAAATTCATAATCTACACAATGCAAGTACACAACTAAGACTTTAAAACTTCGAACCAATCAAATTCCATACATACAAATAGTAGGATACAGTTCATAACAAAAAGTAATGATAAAAACGGTGATAACACAGCAAGAACCAAGTTGATAGCATAACTATTGCAGCCAACAATCAATTTATTTGATACTACAAGTTATTCCATAAACAAAATTCGACATAAAAACAATGACCAAATCATTGACAACAGAAGGAGAACCAACAACAACTTCTTAACCAACGATGTCACAAAATAACAAACAACCTAGCACGAGACTGCAAAAACAGACTTCAAATTGCCAGGAAACACAAAATTCCAATTCCCCAACCAGTTAAAACAACAAATACAGGCAGGCAATCAATAGCTCGAGCAATTTACAACCACCAAACTAGATAAAGCCACAAATCACGAAAAAGAAATCAAACCTCCAACAGGCAATTAACAACAAAAAGCATAAGCACTTTTCAAAATCCAAAATATATACCAGAATAAGGTCAAACAGCGTGGCCTGATCGACTTTGACGAAATCAGCGTCGAACGCCTTAAGGTCATCCTCGTTGACGGCGACGGAGGCTAGCTTATCGTCGGACTTGGCGGAGGACGCCGCCGCCGCCGCCTCCACGTGGCGCTTGCAGTACTCGATGACCTTGGAGAGGATTTTTCCGGTGACGTTGGGAAGGGGGATAACGTTGTCGGCGCACTCATCCTCGATCATGTGCTTGATCGTCTGAGACTCAAGCGCCACCGCCTCCTCCACCTCGAAAACCTCGCCGTCGGAGCTCCGGAGGGTGATCTTCTTGCCGTTCTCCGCCGCAGAAGACGACATCGTATCGATGTGGGTGGTGGATTTCTGAGAGAGGATATTGGAATTGGATAGAGATGGGAATTTGGGAATCCGAAGAGGTATTTGGAATTAGGGATTTGGCAGAGAAAGGGGGCTTCTTATATTAATAGATTCAAATATTACGAGAAATAAATATGAGATCTGAAATCTAATAGGGTTGGTGCCACAAAAAAGAGACTCCTAGAGAGAGAGAGAGAGAGAGAGAGAGAGAGAGAGAGATTGAGGGAGTTTTTATTTTATTTGTTATTTTTTTAATTTTCTGGTTGGTATAAGAATAGCAAGGATGGGTATTCAATTTTACAATTGGAAAAGATAATGATAATTTGAGTTCGGGAACGGAATTATTGTGTCTTTGACTTGATCAATTAATTTTTAATAGATTGATAAGAAACTAAATTATATAATAGAATCATTTAAACCAAAAGAATCTTATACTACGTTGCACATATATGGACAACATACATAGTGTTATATATATATATTTTTTTTTATAAATTTATATTTTTTGGTGCATATTTTTATAAATTTATAATTTCAAAAAATGTTTGATACAAATATGTGATGCATTATTGAGTTACCTATACAATAAAATAATATTAGTAATTTCACGCATCGCTAGTAATTTCACACACTCGATGCGTGTGTAAAAGAATATTATTATTATTATTATTATTTAAATATATTAAATTAAATTATTCATTTAATATAAATTTAATAATATTATATTAATAGAAAATAGTTACACTAAAAATTAAAAAATACATTAAAAAAGAATAAAAGTGAGGTGAGAGAAAGATTGAGTTAATAAATAAATAACTTAGTGAAACACGTTCTGTACATGATGAAACAAAATAAATAAATTAAATAAACAAAGAAATAGAGACCAAGTCCAAGAGGTCATCATTGCCTCTCACCATTAATATATAGGATAGATGTTTAAATATCTGAAAGTTGGTTTTTCTGTCAGAAACGAAGAGTAAGAAAAATAGGATAAACTCGTTGTTAAATAAGTGGGGATAAAACAGCTTGAGCGTTGATGCAGTGGGGAAGAGCGGGGGTTTAGTTTTGATGTGGCGGAAAGAGGTGCAGGTGGACTTGCTTAGTTTCTCTAAATATCAATTTGATATAATGGTATGCATGCCTGGCGATCAGTTGTATTGGCATCTTACATACATTTATGGTCATCCGGATGCAATGAAACGACACATTATTTGGGAATCTTTTGGATTCGTTGAAAAGTTCGCGGAGAAACCCATGGCTAGTTATCAGAGATTTTAACGAATTGTTATGGGGCGATGAAAAAGTGGGTGGACGACCAAGACCTTTGCACCTGATGCGACCGTTTAGGGAATGGATGTGGGATTGCAGTTTGTGTGACTTGGGCTTTGTGGGCAAGAAATATACTTGGTCGAACAATAGTCCGACACCATATACTGTTGAGTGCAGGTTGGATCGCGCAGTAGGTAATCAAAAGTGGAAGGATCTTTTTCCGGCTCATTCGGTTCGATATGTGGAGAGTAACACTTCTGATCACATGGCCATATTACTCAAATTCAGGCCTCCGACTAAGACTAAGGAATGAGTTCATACTAGGAACTGCTTCAAATTCGAGTCAGCTTGGTTACGAGACTCGGATTGTGTGAAAATAGTTGAAGAAAGTTGGGGACATTATGTAGAAGGACCGAAATCGGATGTTGCATGAAAAAAGTTGGAGAATTGCAAACTTGACCTCCAAGATTGGGCAGCGGACAAATTTGATGTTCCTAGAAATCGGATTAAAAAGCTTGAGGAGAGATTACGTGATATCAGAAAAGGAACTATAACTTGGACCACGAAACAGGAGGAAGTGATTCTCAGGAAAGAAATTTCCGAGTGGTATGCTAGGGATGAATCGTGGTGGAGAGAGCTGGCCAAGACCCATTAGATGACTGAGGGAGATCGAAACACAAATTATTTTTTCTCTAGAACAAAAAACAGAGAAAAAAGAAATAAGATTGAGGGCCTTATGGATAGGGATGGGAACTTCCGCACCAAGCAAGAAGAAATCCAGCACGTGATAGAGGATCACTTTGAGAAAATCTTTGATTCTGATCGGACTCCAGTGGAGGAAATTGACAGTATTCTAATACATCTTGAACAAAAGGTGACTACGGAGATGAACGAGAAGCTCCTCGCACCATATTCTTCTCTGGAAATTGAGAAAGCATTGAAGTCTATGTTCCCCCTGAAGGCCCCCGGGCCGGAAGGTATGCCTCTCATTTTCTTTCAAAAGTTTTGGAGCTTTATTCGTGATGATATTGTTAACTGCACTTTGGATTTTTTAAATTTTGGACGTTACGATAAGATTATGCACGCCACAAATATTATGCTTATTCCTAAAATTGAAAACCCGAAATGCATGTCTGATTTACGTCCAATTATCCTCTGCAACGTTATTTATAAAATTGCTTCTAAAATATCTCTCTTTGCCTCAAACCTATTTTGAAAACTGTGATTTCCTCTTCCCATAGCGCTTTCGTTCCGAAAATACTCATTACTGATAACGTTTTATGTGCGTTTGAGGTCAATCATTACATTAAGCATAAGAGGCAGGGAGTTGAGGGGCTTTTAGCTCTAAAGCTGGATATGAGTAAAGCTTATGACAGAGTGGAGTGGCGGTTCTTGGAGCGTATTATGCTGAGGTTAGGCTTTCATCATTCTTTCGTGAGTTTAATAATGCGTTGTGTCTCTTTGGTTGATTATACCTTCTCGCTTAGTGGTTCTAGTTTTGGTAGTTTGTCCCCGGGTCGTGGCCTAAGGCAAGGCGACCCGTTATCCCCATATCAGTTTCTGATTTGTGCAGAAGTATTGAGCTGTTTACTTGCTATTTGCCGATGATACGATGGTGTTTAGCAGGGCTTCGAGGGAAGTGGTGGACGGAGTGCTGGAGGTGCTTAGAAAATATGGGTTGGCTTCGAGACAAATGATAAACTATGAGAAATCCACGGTGGTTTTTAGCCCGAATGTGTCACCAGAGGAGAGGGAATCGTTGGCGGACAGATTGAGGGTGCGGATTGTTGATAAACATGATAAGTATCTTGGTCTTCCGGCAAAATGAAACAGAAAAATGTGCATGCCGGATTCTTTCCCCAGACCCACCACCATTAGCGCCCGCGCCTCTCTACCCCCGAGCGGCCTTGACGCAACAACACAACTGCACCAATTTCTTCTTCTTCCCCACCACCTACCACCTCCTTCTTCCTCAACCACTGTCGGCCGCACCACCACCACCACCACCACTTGCGCCACTGTAACACCTCAACGTAGGATGTCATATCCCCCGCACTGCAATCCAAACTCGGTCAAGGAATTGATGTCCAAACCCGGATTCAAATCATAGAGAATGGGAGACCACACACTCGCTAGGCTAGGCGGAGCTAGACTCAATCAGAGCGTGCAACAATTAAACAGAAAACGGAAGTAATGAGTTCTATAAACATGCTGATCTAAAACGTCATTTATAACAAGTTTACAAATAACCCAAATCCATAACAATTCATAATTTCATGATCATATTCATATCAATATCACAACAATAAGTACAAAACAAAATAACTTATGAAATGCACCTATCACGACCTAAACTCAAAAGTGGAACTCGAACGACCCACTTCTCCGCCTAGCTCGTGCTCAAAAGACCTGCAAACTAAAAGTGGTAAAAGAGAGGTGTCAGTTATATCTTGACTGAGTGAGGAGGCTAACACACACCCACACACTATACATATATAGAGCAAAACATGTAAAAAGATAAAGGTTATGAATCCTGGAATAGGTTTTGCATACCAAAACATTTTCATAAAACAAATACATAACTTATTCACAAACATTACATATTCATTACCAATATAAATTCATTAGCCTTATCATTATTATTTCATAAAAAATCTCTATTCCCGTTTCATAATCCAACCATTTCATTAAGTTCGGCGAGGACGAGCATCCCCGTTACTTCTCATTACATTACATCATAAAATCCAAATCACATTCAATCCTCAACTTCATTTGATGGAAGGGTCGGCCAACCCTTAACCATCCATTACATTACACATTCCTCAAAGGGCGATTAACCCACATGAGTACCATTATACATTCCTCGAGGGGTAGCTAACTCACATGAGTCCTCCCCGGTTCATTGAGAAGGCATCAAGCATATCATGCCTTTCCCAACCTCCCTAGGGTCGCACGTGATACCTCGGAGGGACAACCAAGATTAGGCTAAACCCGACGCCCTCTACCGTACTAGGATCCTAACCCGTAGTCTCCATGGATCCAACATTACCTTTATATTTCCATATCATTGCATTCTCGCTCCAAAATGAACCATGAGCATTACCTTGTAAGCATTAGGCATTCATAAACATAAAACTTTCATTAAAACGTGAGCTCATATATGCTCGTAATTATAACCTTTTCCAAAAGTCAAAACTTTATCATAAGATCATACTCATATCATAAATTACATATATTTAACTATATATATAATATATAGTCACATGCGGGCTAGAAAATGAGCATTTAGGGTCATAGGTCGCTTATCTATACAAAAAGATCCTAAACCTCACCTTTGAACAAAAACGTGTTGTGTGGTGAAAGAAAATGATCCCAACAACCTCAAACCTCTGGCCCAGCTCCTCCCGGAAGTACCCCTGTGACAAAAAAACATAACTCTAGAGACTTAGACTCAAACATGAACCATTTAGATGCTCGACAATGCTCATGAATGTGACACCCCGTTCTTCGATCGGTAAATGTACATTATGTGGTTTATTTCCTAATTGCATTTAGGATAGAAATTATTTGAATTAATTTCAATTTCGTGACTTATTTGCATTTTGGAGATTTGGGGATTTTGGAATCGAACCTAGCTTTGTTAAACCAAAATAATAAACTGGGAAAACCTTAAACTGAACCGACCGAACCAAACCGGTTCACTTATATTCTTGAACCCCTTCCTTTTTCCCTCATTTCACCAACACTTAGGCAAAAGAAGGAGAAAAAAAAAGAGAAGCCATTTCCAAGCTCCAACCTTTGCAAGCATTTTCCCGATCCATTTCTTCGTCTATTGCAATCCGAAGTAAGTTCCGGGGATCCCCACGATCTCTATTTGCATTGTTGCTTGATTTTGGAGCATGTGTTGAATAGTAAGGGTTTGTAACCCAAATTAGGATTTGGTGACTTTAGATTGTTTGGCATGAGTGAGAGCTTCAATTATGTGGCCTATATGATCTATGTGTTGCATTCATTGCTTGGCTTTGGTTGGCGATAGCATTTATGGTGCATTGCTCTCATGTGCATTAATTGTGCATTTCATGGGTTATGTATATTTGAGCTTTTGAGGAATGAAACTTTGGTGCATTTTCTTCCTATATATTTAGCATTGCATATTTTGTTGTTGGCTTTGGAGGTTTTGGAAATATGTTGGTGTTTGGGAAGGTTTAGGTCGAGCCCTATTTTTCCCCAGGTTTACTGCCCATATTTCATACCCGAAATGGCAGTTTCGGCCCTAAGAGTATTTTAGTAACGGTCGTTTCGGTGAGGAATTTTGGAAACGGCCATTTCGGCCCTTAGAGTGTTTTGGAAATGGCCACTTCGGTGAGGCGCATTTTTCAAATTGAGTGTGCCAAACGACCATTTGGAATTTGTGAAGGATTCACAAACGGCCGTTTGGGGCGGGAAAAATTGTTCCAGACGGTTTTGAAATGGCCGTTTTGAACCTCTCGGGTTCCAGGTTTGAAGGTCGAAATGGCCGTTTCCAATTTGTTCTAAAACCCGAAATGACCATGATTTTTTTACTTTCGAGGTTCGATTCCTTTGCTCCCGAAACACCTTTATATGTCCTTTTTGAGCTTTAATAAGCTATTTTCATGCTTTGCATTTGTTGCATAACTTGTTTATGCATGAGTTTGCATTTTGAGGTGATTATGTGTGTGATTTGGAAACATTTGAGCATAGTTACGCATCTTATGCATGCTTTGCATACCGCGCGTCATATTTGGTACATTTTGAGTCTAAGTCTCGGGTTTTGTATCCTTTTTGTATTTTAGAGCTGAGTCCAGATACTACCAAGCCTGAGGTTTAGGTGGTTCTTGTTCGTTTGCTCCCGGTTCTACCTACTTTTGTCACATGTGAGGTTTAGGATATTTGTACTAGTTAAACGACCTATGGCCTATTGTTTATTGATTTCTCAACCCGCATGCAACTATATCTTATATAACTATTTAAGTATGGTTGTTTAAGATATGAATATGGACTTGTGGACTACTTTGAGGGTTTTGGTGAAATGATATATGAGTAGGTATATGTGAGCTTAATTTGAAAACCCCTTTTTGTACTTTGTTCGGTTTGAGGGAGTTGTGCCTGAAAGATGGGAATTTGGGAATTGTGTAATTTGTTAGGCCCCAAAATTATGGGTAAGGAGCCCCGTACGATAAGGGTCGTCGGGTTTGACCTGTTCGTAATTCCATTTGAGGTATACACGTGCGACTCTGGAGGTTGGGAAGCGTGTGTACCTTGAGCCTTCGGTGAGTAACTGGAGATGGCGTATTATGGGTACGCAACCCCTTACATATTCGTATTAGTGGTAGTGAGGGTTTGACTCCCGAATGCTGAGTAGTAGAGGGTGGACCGAATTTGTTATTTAATTTGTGTGATATTTGACAAGGAGGTGGAGAGTCCGTACTCACCGAACGTTTATTCGTTTGCCTTGGATAATTGTGAATTGAGATAGGAATTTATATATGTATTAGCTCTTTTGAAAATGTTTTGGGTAAAACCTAGCTCAGTTCATGTTCGTCACTTTGTTATTTGCTTTGTATATTTATAGTCGGTGTGGGTGTGCGTTAGCCCCCTCACTCAGTGACGTTGTTTAGACTGAACCTCTCATTTTTTCCCCTTTAGTGCAGGTTTTTGGCTCGAGCTAGGCGGGGAAGTGCGTCGTCGTGTTATACTTAGTGGTCTAGGTCGATTTGCATTGCACTTTACTTAATTTGATACTTTTGGATACTTGTCTGAAGATTTGTATACTTGTATTATTTTGGCCCCGTGGGCATTATACATATGTTGTGCTCTTGCCGACCTTTGCATGTGATCCTTTTTACTTCTACATTTATTTATCTATTGCTTTGTGCACACTCTGTTGGTTTTAGCCCCGCTTAGTTTAGTGTGTAAGTGTAGGTCCCCGTTCTCTTTGATTTGGATTCATGTACGGAAGTCCATTTCATATGTGGATTCGGATATAAGTGCAGGAGATGTGGATAACCCACGCTCGAGCGTCACATCCTAAAGTGGTATCAGAACGTCCGGATGCAAAGCCGGAGCGCTAGTGTCGTGTTGGATTTGTCTAGGTCGTGCGGTATAGGACAATGTGATTTTGTGCATATTATTTGATTGTTTGATTGCATTTATATGACTTTTATGTGACTACTTGTTTATTTTCTTATTTATTGTACACATGAACATGTACTAACCCTCACACATGTATATTTGAATTATTTTTTTTAGGATGTCTCCGAGAAGACACCATCGTCGTGATAGGTCCCCCGAGCACCGCCATCATCGAGATCGCTCCCCACCCCGAAACAATTCACCACCTCGGAGGGAACCCAAGGATTTTATGGAGAGACTTGCTACATATTTAGACAATCAGGCTCAAGAGAGAAATGCTCACCCGGGAGGGAACAATGGAGGAGGCCACATCACCGCCCTTCTCCGGGAATTCAAACATCAAAACCCACCGGTCTTCGTGGGTGGCACCGATACACAAGCCGAGGAGTGGCTAATACAAATTAACCGGATATGGACTTTCATCTCGTGCGGAGAGGTGGAGAAATTACAATGCACTCTTACCATGCTCCAAGGTCAAGCTTATAATTCGTGGATAAGTGCACAAGTGAAGCTAGAGGCGACGGGCAAGGAAATAACTTAGGATGTCTTTACTCGGGAGTTTAGGAACAAGTTTATTCCCAATGCCATAAGGAATCGACGTTTGAGGGAGTTTATGGAACTCAAACAAGGGAGGATGACCATCACCGAGTACATCAACGAGTTCGAGAGGCTCTCTCGATATGCTCCCAACATTGGAAATGATGATGAGAGCAAAGCCTCCCAATTCCCCAAGGGCTCAACGAGGATATCAAGGATGCATTGGAGGCTTCCACTGTAAGCACTTAGGCAAAGGTGACGGACAAGGCACTTTGGGTAGAGGAGCGGATTCTTATGAGGAGGAAGACCACGCACTCACTTCAACGGCCGTGGGTTTCTTAGGCATGAATTCCCACTGCCATTGATCCTTTACCACCTCCAAAAGAAGTCCAAAATAGGGCCAAACGAGGAAAGCGAAGGAAAGGGCTCAAAACTCATGCAAAACTCAATCCAAATCAAAGCATAAGGTTAAGAACTCATATATAAATATTCAAGGTATCATATAGCATCAAAGAATCATGAATTCATACTCAAAGTTCCAATGAAACATGTAAAAACGCACATAAGGGGCTCAATCGGCAAGACTTGCATTCAAGGAGGCATAAATGGATCCAAAACTCAAACTCTTTAGCACCACAATGCACAAAACTAACTCATAACACAAAATACATCTCAAGTACAACATTGGGGATGAAGGGGATCAAGTGATAAAGGGGTTTCACCAAGTTATATCCATCACTCATGCCATAAACCACCTTATATACACATATATCACTCAAATGGAGCCAAGAACCAAGTTTTCATGCTTTTCCCCACAAACCTACCAAGTTCATTAATGGTAATAACCTCCCAAAGAAATTACCCATCAAAGAATCCATAAATAACCAAGGGATATGCATCAAAGACCACCATATATGCATTTAAAGCCATCAAGTGTCATGGAAACACATATAGTCACAAAATTACAAAAGCCCTTACTATTCATGCTCTTATAAATCCACAAGCTTCCCAACAATTAATCCATGAAATAGACATATGTATTGAAGCACAAGAACAAGATGAATCCAAATATGAAATTACCTTGAAGAGAAAATGCAAAGATGAAGGGGTTCTTGAGCTTCAAGAGACAACAATGGTGGTTTGGAGCTTGGAGCTTCTTTCTCCCTTTCTTCCTTGAGTGCTGCACGTTGTTTGGGGAAATGAGGGAGGGATGGGGCTGATTTTGGTGCTAAATGGGTGGAGAAAGTCAACAAAAGAATGGGCTAGGGTCCCACTAGGTTTATAGGTGCTTTTTAGGTACGTAAGGCAAAATTTGGGTCATTAGGGACCAAAACGAATTTGGAAAATTATGGGGCTAGGCTCATTAGATCCAATTCATAGAATCGAACTCAACGAAGGTGTCGGAACTCGAATCCGAGTTCCCAAGCTCAAGATACGGCCTAGGGACTCAAAAGGTCATAATTACCAAATGGCCCCAAGACATTCAAATTAAGCTAAATTGAGTCCAAGCTAATTACACAAAGTCACAAACTTAATTTATATCATACAAATAAGTCCAAGAATCATATAATTCACATTTGGCATGCTCGGGAATTCAAATTCATAAAATAAGTATCATGCGATCGGCAAAGAGCTCAAAAGTCATATTAGTTCAAGTAGTTCAAATTGTTCAAATAAGAATGAAATAAAGAATGTAATGTGTGACAGCCCTGATCGGGATCTGATCAATAACGGTAAGTAAAGGGCAATGTAAAGCGTCTATAGGACTTGATCTGTACTTAAAATATTTTATGTCATGACCCTATATGAAATAAGTGCTCTTATGTGATATTATGCGTTGTTTGGGAGGAAAATGACATCGAAACCCTAGAAACACTATTAATTTTTAAACCGACATTACACCATTCTATTCAAGAATCCCTAGAGAACCTATACTTATTTTCTTAGAATTTTTAGGTTCTCCTTTTAATGTTTCGTGATTTCGTTTATATGTCCAGAGCAATTTAGGAATTTATTTTCAAATAAAAATTTCTGTCGGTAGAATATATTTTTCAACAATAGAATGATTTAACCCTTGAGATCATCACCATCACGTTTCTCGATTTTTTTCTACATTTTTAGAAAGATTTTTGGACTTTCAAATCATATCCTAACATCTTTATTTTAGTTAAAATGTTTTATTTAATTAAAGAAAATTGTTTCTTCCAAAGCTCGTAACTTTTAAACCGTACGTCCGATTTTGACCCGTGAGTAACCGTTTCGAAGCTAATTTTATTTCCTAGGTCTTGGAAAATTTTTCAGCACAAAAAATACACAGGAGAAAGGTGAAATCAGCAGAATACCCCTGCTGCAACAATTTTACTAAAGAGCAAATCTATTTTTGGAATTTTCATAAAGTACCCCACCTTAAGTCCCTAAAATAAATATTATTTGTACCTTAGTCCTTTCCTACAACTATAAATAAGTATGTTGGGGTCTAATTTTCTCCCCCACACCAGCCAAACTCAAGCCCCACCCTAGGAGATTAAGGTATGTTTTCTATTTTTTTATTTTATGTTTTAATTAGTTTAATTCATGTTTTATTTTATGTTTTAATTTATTTATTTAATTATGCTAGTTTTAGGTTTAATATATGTTTTATTTTATGCATAAATTATGTGATTTAATTTGTGCTTTAAATATTCATGAATTTATGAATTATTTTTCTTATAGTATAGTTTATTATGAAATGTGTTACATAATTTAATTTTATTAT
>JBBMKE010000009.1:9546114-9559459 GCA_037834125.1 Lippia alba | reverse complement strand
TGTACAGGACCCTGAAATTCGTCCCTTAGTAGAGCAAACTTCAGAAGCTCTGCAAAAGCTGATTCCAGAAATCCCAGTTTGGATTAAAAATCCAGATTATGACAGAGTAAGCTTCATTATACATTAAAAGTTCATTGACAGCTTACTGCGTATTATAGTCTAAAAGCTTCTACTGCAGCTTGACTGGCTGAACAAATTTATAGAGCTAATGTGGCCTTATTTAGACAAGGTATACGATTAGTGAAGTGCTTTTGCTGTTACGTAGTTAGCGTTACTATGATCATATGTAGCGCGAACTGAGGTTCTCCTGATGATCAGGCGATATGTAAGCAAGCGAAGGAAATAGCTAGGCCGATGATAGACGAGCAGATTCCAAATTACAAAATCGATTCGGTTGAGTTTGAAACGCTAACTTTGGGCAGCTTACCTCCTACTTTTCAAGGTGTGGATGCTCATTTGTTTTATTTTCATAGCACTGTGGATGATTGTTGCTAATAATTCTGAAAGGAGTTGCATGATATAAAGATTCGATTGTGTCGGACCAGGAATGAAGATATACAACACTGAGGAAAAGGAGTTGATAATGGAGCTAGGCATGAAATGGGCCGGTAATCCTAACATCCTCGTCGCTGCCAAGGCGTTTGGACTGAAAGCTACTGTACAGGTAGGAGAGGCCGTCCCACCCCGCCCCAAATCTATTTGAAGCAATAGTTTCATATGTACTGAGAATGTATTATATTGCAAAAATGAAAATTGCCCCGTCTAAAAGCTACAGATCATTACACTAACATACCCTGTGGTTTAACTAAATTACATAAACCTCCCCTGCTATTTGAGAAATTACAAGAACTCACCCTGTCTAGAATTTACATTACATCTGGATCAATGAATTTAGATGATAGCACCTCCAATTCTTTATGTGTTGTCCTTCACACTTACTAGTTAATTATTGATTTTAAATTGAAGACGATGATAGCTTGTGTTAAGCCAACCTCAGAGTATGTAGGGGAAGTTTGTGTAATTCTTCATAAAATTTATGTCGACATCCCTGGTTGAATGCCAGATCAAGCTTCGATATGATTCTTCATTAATATTTCAACTTTGGATTTTTTCAGGTGGTTGACGTGCAAGTATTTGCTTGCCCTCGTATCACATTGAAGCCTTTGGTTCCTAGCTTTCCTTGTTTTGCAAATATACATGTTTCTCTTATGGAGAAGGTGTGGATTCACAGGTTCATCTCTGTTGGCATTAATTTCTCCATAAAAGAATAGACTTAACTTATGCTACTTACCAAAAAAAAAAATGATATTCTGACAATTTAGAGTTAACAACTTCACAGGTTCGATAATCGGTTTTCTTATTTTCATTTATTTTCTCTTTTTAGCCTCATGTTGATTTCGGCGTAAAGGTTCTGGGAGCTGATGCTATGTCCATTCCAGGGGTATATTTAATTGTACAGGTATATCTCAATATTTTCCATGCATTCAAACAACTTATGATAATTATTATCTTCATATCATTTCGTTATTCCTTAGACTTAATGCTTTTTCAGGAAATCATCAAAGATCAGGTTGCAAATATGTATTTATGGCCTAAAAGACTTGAAGTTCAAATAATGGATCCCACAGCGTAAGTTCTATTTTTTTCTTCTTCAGTTTTCAAGATTCGTTTACGAAATAATTGCAAACTCTTGGATTTATGATGATTCCCCTCTTCGATGAATTGACAGAGCGACGCAAAAACCACGCGGGATCCTCAACGTAGTGATCGTGAAAGCAACGAAGCTGAAGAAGAAAGATTTATTAGGGGCATCTGATCCTTATGTGAAGCTAAAACTAATGGATGACACACTTCCGGCCAAGAAAACAACTGTGAAACATAAAAACTTGAACCCGGAATGGAATGAGGAGTTCAGCTTAGTTGTTAAGGATCCTGAAACTCAAGTTTTAAAGCTAAATGTCTTTGATTGGGACCAGGTATATACATATACTTGTTTCTTATTTGTCATTTTGAATTGAGATACGACTGTCGTGTTTCCAACGGCTTTTGGAAATCGCCTTTTGAATGAAGTGTTCTGTTTTGTTGTTTTTGCACTTCTACTTTAGCTTCTCTGAAAGCATAAGTTTTTACAAGCAACCCGCTTCAGTTAATTATTTGCTTTTCAAAAGTTTATGTTGTCGAGAAAGCTGAGAAACAATATAGTAGTAAAAGCAGTGAGTGATCAGAAGTCAAAAGTTTAGAGCTACGGAAGTAGAAGTTCGGGGCATTAAAACATTCACCAAATTATCAAGAAGCAGCAAAAAGCACTTATCTAACAATGATTTTTGCTTTCAACTTTCTGTTGCATTCAACCAATGTTTTCTTGTTTTGCTTTGTGTTCTGTGAGGCTAATTGCATTTGTTTTAGGTAGGATCACACGAAAAGATGGGCGTGGCGACCATCGAGTTAAAAGAGCTAACTCCGGAGGAGCCAAAGTTTTTCGAACTTAATCTTCTCAAGAGTCTTAAAACCGACCACCACCACCATCACCATCATAGTGAAAAGTCTCAAGGGCATCTTATAGTTGAAGCCACTTTCAAACCTTTCAATGACAATGAGACGGGGGGAGACCTCGACGGTTCAGGCGACGTGCAAAAGGCTCCGGAAGGAACACCCGAAAGCGGTGGTTTACTTGTTGTAATAGTCCATGAGGCTCAAGATTTGGAGGGAAAACACCATACTAATCCTTCAGCACGCCTACATTTTAGAGGGGAGGAGAGGAAAACTAAGGTAATTTTCATTTCATTTTAATTTAAATTCTTTGTTGTTGATCATTTGTGCTGAAATTGTGTGCATGGCAGACTATAAAGAAAACTAGAGACCCGAGATGGGAAGAGGAGTTCCAGTTCGTGCTGGATGAGCCGCCTACGAACGACAGAATTCATGTCGAAGTAGTTAGTTCTTCGAAAAAGTTGGGTCTACGGCATCCAAAGGTATGCTACGATTTCCTCGAAGCAAAAGGGTTGGTAGGGACGGTCGTCTAATATAATTTTGTAAAATGCATTAGAGAATTATCTCTTGTTCTTTGTTTTTTTTTTTTTTTCATACTTATGCATGATGCAGATTCACCCCTTAAGTTGATAATCGTATTTGCACTTGTACTTTTCGTGTTAGGAAAATCTCGGATACGTCGAAATACAGTTGGGTGATGTGATCAACAACAAGAGGATCAATGAGAGGTACCACCTTATTGACTCCAAGAATGGCATGATTCAAATTGAGATGCAATGGAGAACTTCATCTTGAGACGTTCTTGCGGAGTTGCTTCCTCGGGATAGTGTAACTTTTACTCTTTTTCTTCGCTCTGATTGATAATTAGCCTTTTTGTTATTATCTTTGGTATTAATTATTATTCGTAGCCCCTCGTTAAAATGTTACGTTAACTTACTCAGATGTATTGTGTTTACACCTTTAAATACACTATTACCATAGATAAGATTAAGGAATTTGTACTTTAGTTATCTGATTTTGTTGGGATCAGGTTCAAGTGCCCATCAGGAATCCAGTCCTGAAGTTTACTTCGGAGTGATCCAAATATTTCAGTTTTAAAAGTTGGCGAACAAAGAAATAGACAAACGTAATAGAATAAGAGTTCCATATGAAGCGTCCAATAAATAATAGTCAAATGAGGATAAGAACAAACCCAGATAAATTGAGTAAATTAAAAAACGAGTGATTGATGAAATTACAGCCATAGATAAAGAGAAAATATTAGAGTTAAAGCGCGATCATTAAAAAAGCAAAAAAGAGAGGCAGAGAAATAAGAACCTTCACAAGAAGACCTAACATATTCCAACAACACTGAACCGTCTCACAAATTGTTACATCAAACTCCATATAAAAACATTTGCAACACTAAATATAAGAGTTTTGAGGTTAAATTTTTTATAAATTGCAAAAATTACACATCTTCCTTAATGAATTACTGAATATTGAGTTTATATTCTCCAAACTGCCTCATCGAATCGAGGGACAAAAGATTTTTAAGGTTTGGGATTCAGTTTTCTTCTTTTTTTTTTTTTCCCCTCTCTCTCCAAGAAATCAAACATTCAAACTATCACCCATTGGTGAATCAATGAACTGTAATTGTTGAGAAGTTTGAGCAAAAGAAAGATCCTGTGATGATAAACCTGCAAGATTATCCAACGGATTGACACAGAAATCATGTCAGTCTCATATGTCCTATCCATCATCTTTTGTACTGACTGCACTGACACCAAAAGCTGTAAGACGTGGCCTTTTAAATTTCCCTAGACAGTAAAAGAAGTCATCTAAAGTGGTCAGTCTACTCTTCACTAGTTTAGCTATCATTACATTACACCTTTTCCTATGCCTGTGAGATCTACCTCTGATCCTATTTATTGAAATAGAATCTATTTATTGAAATAGATCTGGTATTTATTGTATTATTTATATAAGATTTTATGCTCTGTTATACTTTATTACAGGAATTCTTGGTTATTTGATTCCAAAGTTAGGTATATAATTTTTTTTTTGTGATTACTGTATAAATATAAGGTTGATTACATTTAAAACCATATAAAATTTTGAACATTATAATTGGACTCCTATTAATCATTTTATTATATTTTAATTCCTTAATTCTAAAAATGGTAAAATAGATTAGATTAATTTTTTATTAAATTTAAACTGACATTATAGAATTTAGGATTTAAATTTCTCATTTTATCCCAATAATTGTTCAAAATATTACTCCTTTTGACACCGGTAAAAGAAATGTTGACTTATGTATACTGACTAATTCCAAACACCCTCGTGTCTTTTGGATTATTCCCAATGTTGGAATTATTTAAAAGAGATTAAGGCATTTGGATTATTCCCAAAATATTTTATTGGAATTATTTAAAAAAGATTTAGTGTTACATTTTAAGATTAGGAAGTGTAAAACACACTAAATATTAAAAAATAGAAAGTATCTGAAATTAGTCCTATGTATAGAGCATAATAAATTTACTTTTTTTATATATAAATATAATTATTTTTCAGGCTACGTCGCTGCCGTCCTGGCAAGCTCCCGTCCAATGTTTATCCTAAATTAGCACTATGTTTTCATTAATATAAAGTATTTTCCATCTTGATGACAATTAAAATTCTCCTATTAAACAAGGCAAGTCAACGGTATCTATTTTAATTATATTTTTACACTAAACTAGTATCAATATATGCTTGTACAAACACTAATACCAATCATCCAATTTGGGTTTCACTTTCACATCACTTCACTCCCAAAACACATATATGCTCTAATGCATCGACACTTCTAAAAATATTATTTTGTCATGTCGTGTTGTGTCGGACATCCTTGTCGGACACCGTGTCCGACACTTCTCACGTGGAAAATTCACAAAAAAAATCTGTGTCGCCGTATCCGTGTCGTGTCATGTCCATATCGCCATATCCGTATCCGTGCAACATAGCATATATGATTCTTGTTTTAAATATTAATTGTATATATCTCCACTATCAAACTTTAATAGGGAATGTGAATATGTTCTCTTCTTGGTGGTGGATTGAGGTCAAGGATGGGGAACATATGCTGCCCATTCTCGATACAAACTCTGCGGCTCTCCATTTCTCATTAATAAATAATCTTGACTTGTTACTTGTAAGGATAATTTTTTGTGTCAAATTGGGTACTTTGCTTGGTTAAAATAATGGGCAAAAAGTTGATATGAAGTGAAGATTATAGTATCTTTAATGAGACTAAAAAGAAGATTATAGTATCTTTTTGCTATTTAATTAGGAAGGTCTACGCTTGTGACACCTTTTGCAAAGGTGGAACCGTGGAATCATTAAGTTGTGATTGATTGCAAAAGATCATTAAAAGAGAAATGTATACTACTATACTAGGTTTTGTTATTCTTTCTTATATTGAAGTTTCTTGGATCAAGTTTAAAAAAAAAAAAAATTATGAACAAATTTGTCACTTGTTGCGGGAGACCTTTTTATGAACAACCTACCATTGAATGATAAACTTCTTCATTTTCATTCCCAAGCTGAAAAAGACAGTCAAGCAAATTCTTACCCATCTAAACGGAATTCATATTTACTTTGTTTGGTCGAGGAAGGAGAAAACCCGAAGAACAAGGCTTGATAAGCTTACAAAACTATCTTACTAAGATGAAGGAATTTATTTATTGCCTGCAAGTTTTACTTGAGATAAAAACACATTATTGAATGATACACATTCTTGAATATTAATCAATATTCAATTTAAAATCAGAACATCTCATTTTATTAACGATACATATTTTTAAAATGTTTGATCTACTATGATATCATTTCAGTTTCTGAAATTGAATATATAAGGATGTTTGTCATACACCGAACCTCCCTTTAATTATCAGAAATTCATTATCTTTTCATGACAAATTTAAGATAGTGATTACAAAGTTCTAGCAAAGCTAACAAAATACCCGCACAGCCAATCTACAACACAATTTTCTCAAACCCTACAAGCCCAAACCATAAATTACCCATCCTTTCTTTTCTTTATTTTTTGAGAAAACAGTAAAAATAAATAAATCCAGGAATCCATGGTCAAATATACTGACAAGTTATGGGATGGATTTGTTCCTACTTGGTAGGAAAAGACAAGGAATAATAATGATTTTACATGTTTCAAGGCTGAGGAGTGTATTGTATTTATACCCACTGCCAATATAACTGTTGATTGGGCGACGCTCATTGCCAAACACCATAAAAATCTCAGTTGACTTTTCACAAACTTACAACTGATATCAGAGATGCATGTTGATGTCCTTTTGGGTAGAGACAGATCCAGCCTTTGGCCCGGCCCCGTTTATTCAGACCCTGTTTCTCTATATTTTCACTACATGTCAAGATTCAATAAAACCCGGCGGACCCTGTTTCATTTATTCGATATATCTTCTTGTTTCCTCGGTTATATTCTGGTCGTAGGTTGAATGAAATAGGAGAATGAAATCGTAAGTGGAATTAGGAAATTCAAATGAGCATCTAGGTTGTTGGATGAAATGTATGTTTCCATGACAAATTTGTCGGCCATTGAAAAAGTATGTTTTGTTATTTTTAAGAATCGAATAGTAATAAAATTAAATGTTAGATGAAATGTATGTCTCTGTGACAAATTTGTCGGTAATTGAAAGAGTGTGTTTGGTTAATGTGAAGAGTCGACTAGTGATAAAATTATATGTAAGATAGGAGGTTCTAAATTCTTTTAAGTTTAAATTTACTCTTATATATGGGTATTAATGATGAAAACTAAATAACGTTGGAGCATTTGACGTTTGGTGAATCATTAATTTCAAAATTATCTCAACATGCAAATATGTAGCTATAAAAATGACCTCCAAATTTTAGGATTCTAACTCTACAGCATAATGCCACATTGCACCAAACTGATAGTTGTTGGGTTGAAGAGGAAAATTAGAGAATGAAGAAACCTTTAAAATTTATACGTATATTGAAAAAGACGTTTTTAAAAACAAAATGTGAAAATACATTTGTAAATTGATAATATCATATTCCAAAAGATACGTAATTAATTAGTTTCGCAATAAATTAGATGTAGGGAGTTCGCGAGCTCACATTTTGGAGCTCATGTAGAATTTGAGAGAATAAACCGTTTAAGAGTCGAGAACATTACGAGTATGAGAAAAGTAATCCCTCAAGGCTCAAATACCGAAAGATAACAACAAAATTAAATATAATAGCTAAGTGAGAATAAGAAACTATAATTATACAGGGAAAACTTTATAGTAGGCTTAGTAGCTAACCAAATGAGATAATAAGAGACTATAATTATAAAAAGAAATCCAATTTAAAATGAGGAGAAAACTTTTCTTATTAATTATTAGAAAAAATTACATCTGACTACCTTGCATTTAGGTCTAATTACAACCTAATCTACGATATTTAGAAAATTACAAATTAGTCACTAACGTTTGAGAACCGTTTGTGGTCCCTATGTTTCCTTAATGTCATTCTCAAAATGCCCCTGATTTGTTGTTAAAATCATATTTTATAGGGATCGTTTTGTTATTTTTGTAAACTTTAGGGATAATTTTATAATTTTAGTCACATATTCAATATAACACTCATAAAACTGTCAGGGGCATAAATATACTTTTATAAATTCTGTTAAGGGATCTCAGATCAAACAAAATTATAGAAACTAAAATATAATTTTTCGAAAATGATGGATTGCATTGTAATTAAATCTAAATATATGGTAGTTAGATGTAATTTTTTCTAATTATTAATTAAAGAAAACTTGTAACTCGTTACAAATCCAGTTCACTCATACTTCCCTTAAAAATCCAAAGGGCGTCAGGAAGTTAAACAATCACCACAGCCAATAAGTAACACTGCAAAACTCTTTTACACACAGATTTACAGGCTCACAAATCCAGGCCAAAACTATTTCCAACACTTTCGACCCTTCCATTCCTATAAACCTCCGTCACCCTCGTACCAACATTTCCCCTGCAGTACCCAAGACAGTCCCTTAACCTCCAAAAACCATGTCAAGAATCCCTCATTTTCCTCTGCTCTACCTCATCCTCATCTTCTCCCCACCTCTCCTCCTCCACGCATTCTCCGATCTCGACACTCTCCTCACCCTCAAATCATCCCTCATTGGTCCATCAGGCTCCGGCCTCCACGACTGGTTTTCGCCACCATCATCGCCGCCCAATGCCTCTGCTCACTGCTCGTTTTCCGGCGTCACCTGCGACGGACACGGCCGTGTCACGTCGCTCAACGTCACCGGCGTTCCTCTATTCGGTTCACTCCCGCCGGAAATCGGGCTTCTGGATAAGCTCGTCATTCTCACTCTCGCCGAAGATAATCTCACAGGCCCCTTGCCCAAGGAAATTTCCAGGTTATTAGAAATATATCTAATATTTAGTTTTATCTATTGTAACTACCTTTTACTTTTATCTCGGATGACTTCAATCAGGATATATATATATAAATATATGTGTGTAGTGTTAGATTGGTTATATATGTGTAGTGTGTATCATACAAATAATTGAGAAATACAGATTATTAAGAATTACATATTACATATTCTTTTTCACTCTGCTCTGCATATTCATCTATTCTAAGACGATATCCATCAAATTCACAGGTTGGCGTCGTTGAAACACGTTAATCTCAGCTGGAATGTGTTTTCCGGCGTTTTTCCGAGTGAAATGTTGCTGAAATTGGATGAATTAGAGGTCTTCGATGTGTACAATAATAATTTATCCGGCAGTCTTCCGGTGGAGTTCGTGAAGTTGAAGAAATTGAAGTTTCTCAAACTCGCTGGAAATTATTTCTCCGGGGAAATCCCGGAGATTTACTCCGAGTTTCAGAGCTTGACGCACTTGGCTCTGCAGGGGAACAGCTTGACGGGAAAGATTCCGGCGAGTTTAGCGAAGATTCCGAATCTCAGCGAGCTTTATCTTGGGTATTACAATGCGTACTCCGGCGGTATACCGCCGGAGTTTGGGTCCATAGCCACGCTCTGGCGGCTTGATCTCGGAAATTGCAATCTCTCCGGCGAAATTCCGGCGAGTCTCGGAAATCTCAAACGTTTGGACAGTTTGTTTCTTCAGCTTAACAATCTCACCGGCGAAATCCCCCCGGAGCTGTCGGGTTTAGTGAGCTTAATGTCGTTGGACCTCTCCATTAATAATCTCAGCGGATTGATACCCGAGAGCTTCGCCGAATTGAAGAATTTGAAGCTGATGAATTTGTTTCAGAATAAATTCCAGGGCCCTCTTCCAGGTTTCATCGGGGACCTCCCAAATCTTGAAGTATTGCAGATATGGAACAATAATTTCACTCTTAACTTGCCGGAAAATCTTGGCCGGAGCGGAAAACTGAAGCTGCTGGACGTGACTAACAATCACCTCACCGGAAAAATCCCAAATGATTTATGCAGGGGAGGGAGATTGGAGACTTTGATTCTGATGGATAACTATTTCTGTGGCCCGATTCCGGAAGAACTCGGAGAGTGCAAATCGCTGACACGGGTTCGAATCAAGAAGAATTTCCTGAACGGTACGATTCCGGCGGGTTTTTTCCGGCTGCCATTGTTGGATATGCTTGAGCTTAACGATAATTACATCACCGGAAACCTGCCGGTGAAAATCTCGGCGAACAAACTCGGGAGTCTCACTTTATCCAATAATAGAATCACGGGGAATATTCCGGCGTCAATCGGGAATCTAACCAATCTTCAGATTTTATCTCTTGACATGAATAGGCTCTCCGGGGAGATTCCCGACGAGATTTTCAATCTGAAGAAGTTGTCCGTGATGAATTTCAGCGGCAATAGGCTGACAGGTGAAATTCCAGGTTCCATTGCTCGTAGGTCCCATTTGACATTCATTGATGTTAGTAAGAATAATCTCACCGGCGAGATTCCGAAGGGTATTTCCAATCTGCAGAACTTGAATGTTCTCAACCTTTCAAGGAATCAGTTTCTTGGTCCGATTCCAGGTGATATCGGGCTGATGAAAAGCTTGACGATATTGGACCTTTCCTACAATGATTTTTCGGGGCGAAGGCCTACGACAGGCTTGCTGAAGGATCTTGATGATCGGTTTTTCACCGGCAATCCGAGGCTGTGTTCTCCTCGAGCCCCGAATTGCCCCTCTGGTGCGGGGCCATTATCCGGCCCGCAGAATAGGCATGCATCAAATATAGTTATCATCGCAATCATAGTGATCACTCTTTTATTAGTACTGCCTGGTACATGGATTGTAATAAGAAAGAGGAGGCTTGAGAATTCGAAAACATGGAAACTAACTGCCTTCCAGAAGCTGGATTTCCGCGCTGAAGAAGTCTTGGAATGCTTGAAAGATGAGAATATGATAGGCAAAGGTGGGGCTGGAATCGTCTACAGAGGGTCCATGCAGAACGGCATAGACATCGCGATCAAACGGCTCACATGTCTCGGGAACAGCAAAAATGATCGAGGTTTCATGGCTGAGATTCAGACTCTCGGCAAAATCAGACACAGGAACATTGTGAGACTATTGGGGTATATTTCTAATAAGGATATGAATTTGTTGCTGTATGAGTATATGTCCCATGGGAGTTTAGGGGAGATGTTGCGTGGGACGAAGGGGGCTCATTTGCAGTGGGAGTCGAGGTACAAGATTGCGTTAGATGCAGCGAAGGGTTTATGCTATTTGCATCACGATTGCTCGCCTTCGATCATTCATAGAGACGTAAAATCGAATAACATTTTGCTCGACGATGATTATGAAGCTCATGTTGCTGATTTCGGGCTAGCTAAGTTTTGGCATGACGCCGGTGCTTCTGAGTGCATGTCTTCGATTGCTGGATCATATGGTTATATTGCTCCAGGTCAGAACTCGTTCAATCAACTCTATTTAAGACATTCTCGTTTCCTTTTTGAATTGTCTTGTTACATTTTTGCAATTAGAAATTATAATTCACTTGATACAAAATTCGACAATCTTAGTTGTAATTCTCGTCATGATAAAACAATTCAATTTGTCGTTGAATCTTGCGACAGAGTATGCCTACACACTGAAAGTCGACCAGAAGAGCGACGTGTACAGCTTTGGAGTTGTGCTGCTAGAGCTAATCACGGGCCGTAAGCCCGTGGGAGAGTTCGGTGACGGTGTGGATTTAGTTAGGTGGGTGCGGAACACCACCTCGGAGCTATCTCAGCCGACTGATATGGCCATTGTGCTGGCCGTGGTAGACTCCAGGCTGACAGGGTACCCACTGACCGGGGTGGTCAATTTGTTCAAGATTGCGATGATGTGTGTGGAGGATGAGAGCTCGGCCCGACCAACTATGCGGGAGGTCGTTCACATGCTCACCAATCCTCCAACATCTACCGGTAAAATTATCGGGATTTGATGTCGTTGCCGATGATTCCTCTCTCCTGGCTCTTCCCCTGTAGATTATGCTGTGTAGTGTTAAGTTGTGAAAATTAAGTATCTTGTATATGGTGATGAATGTTCTTGAATGTTTGCTTTGAGGTGAAGTTGTTGATGAGAAGGCTGAAGAAATTGGAAACTTGTGTAATTGTGGTTTGTATTTAATTTTGGAGGGAAGTGTTTGAGGGTTGATGGAATGTTTCCTATATCGATATCAATCCACTCTCTCGATGTGTACAGAGAAGAAAGTATACTTTATAAAATTAAAATAAATTTAAAAATTACTTTTAAATCATTAATTTGAATTTACATGTACTATTTTAATAATAAAAATGATATTCATAACTTATAAGTTGATACTAAAATTAAGTTTTCTTAATTTTACATAAAAATTAAAATAAATTAATAATATTGCATGTATGTAAAGTTTTCTTAATTTTACATAAAAATTAAAATAAATTAATAATATTGCATGTATGTAATTAAGATTTAAGAATGATGCGTACAAAACAACTTTATATGATTAATTTTTTTGGTCTGAAAATTTATCTGATTAATATTATTTTAAAATTAAATAAAACAGAAATGACATGTACTATATAAATATAACTTAACATTCAAATAAATTATACCAGTAAATCGATAATTTAATTTAGGACAACTCCCAAAAATTAAAGGATATTAAATTGTTAAATAAATAAATTAATTTAATATCCATCAACCAATCATAATTTTTAGTTTTAATTAAAAAATTCAAAAAAATCACAAATTTCTGTTCAGTCAAAATTAGTTCAATAGGTCAAACACACTCTTCCTATATATTATAGTATGTATTATCCTAATATTTTCAGGATCGAACCGTTAAGTGAACCGGAAAATCAATTGGGTTAAGGGTTACTGGTAGGGGTGGGCGTTTCGGATCGGGTATCGGGTACCCAATCGGATCGGGTTTTTTTGTCAATTTCGGGTGTCGGCTCGGGTACCCGATACCCAACATAATATTTCGGATCGGGTTCGGGTAGTAATCCACTATCCGAAATACCCGATCGGGTACCCGATTAACCCGATTTTTTTTAATTATATATATATATATACTATATATACATTACAATTTTAATTTAATAATATATATATATAATTTATAGTATATACACTTTACAGACTTAGTATTATATATATACATATTATTATTATTATTATTATTATACAACATACAATGCACTGATACACATACACATTATGAATTTATGACATTAGTGTTGGACTACTGGTGCATCACAAACTTTCTGACATAATAATTAAATAGTTTAATTAATTGTAAGGTTTAATACTTTTCAGACGTATTGTTTAGAATTAATAATTTAATTGTTCACTAATTTAATTAACTGAAAAAATAG
>JBBMKE010000009.1:9519702-9540590 GCA_037834125.1 Lippia alba | reverse complement strand
ATGCTCGAATCTGAATCACGGTGAACGGGGACTCACACACACTCGCTATGCTAGGCGGGCTAACCCTTGACCAAAAAAATAACCAAATCAGAGCAATGCAATAAAACACGGAAGCAATAACATATAGTATGTACAATGAGCTACAAGCTCCAAAAATATTCACAAGATTCACATAGACATGGCGTTCGCAGCCTCAAAGAAATGTAAAGTGCGTCAAACAATAAATACATAATCAATATGATAATAATAACATGAGTGTGTACGACCAAAATAAACCGACATGCTAGATAAGTATGCAAGATTCCTAGATTTGTATCCCCGCCTAGCAGGAACGCACTTGCAAGCCGAAAACTGAAACAAAACCGGGTTCAATTCAAAAGGGATTGGTGGGTATAAAAACATGGCATAAGATATATAATATTGTAGAATTTAAACACGTTCATGCAAATTATAATCCCAATTGAGGTTTTAGAAACAATTTCCCAAGCGGACAAGAAAGAAAGCATCAACGGGATTATAACAATCATTTTCATTAAACATTAGGTCAATCATGGCCCGGCGAGTGGGCGTGTACAATCTCCATCCTACACCTCATATGTGATCATTAACATTCATTCGTTCATGCGTTATCATTCAATCAATTCTTTCGTGCACATTCAATACAGTTTCAATACACGTTTGGGCAATCCGTGTCCTGGCCTTCCAGCATGTTCCTCATTCTCTAGGTGACGGACGGGTTTGCAAGACTCGGCCATCCAATCAATGTGGCTAGTGGGGTACATGAATTCCTAAAAGCCCGGCTAGCATTTCTTTGCCAAACCTCCTGGCAAAGTCCGTTTCGCCGTACATACGTTGGAACTAGTGTGAGAGAACCACCGTCGGCCCTTGCCTTCCCGGATAGCCTCACACACTAAATTCCTGGGTCCCGTGAACAATCATGTAATCTGTCGCCAAAACATTGGTAGGGTTTACAAAAAAGGGCTTACGTTTGGAAACATTTACACGAAAACGACTCAAAAACTATATATATAGATTTTGGCTTAAAACTTTCACATAAAAGGATATATTGGGTCGTTTTAACTAATAGAAGAGAAACCCACCTTATGCAAGATAAAAGAGAACGACAAGGAGCTCAGAAATCGCCCTCGCCTCCAACAGGACCGGTATCTGTGCAAAGAAAGTGAAGTGAAACGCATGAGGACCAAATATGATGTACGACAACATCGTGCATATGACATGAGATGCATATGGGATCAAATAAGGTCATGGAAATGCAATCACGTATCATTTCATTCATTCTTGCTCAATCCATTTCATATCATGCGCAATCTCATCCCATAATCCCAAATGGTCACATAATAACACCCACAAATATATTAAAGGCATCCAAAAGTCGCACGTACCAAAACAAGTAAAAGAAATGCATAAAACATATAAAAGGGACATATCAAAGCATTTAGGTGCCAAAGGAATTGAACCGCAAAAGTCAAAAAACTAAAAAACGGACAGTAGCATTCCACACGGGTGTTTGGTTTTTCAGAACAAACCTCAAACGCCCGTTTGACATGCCTCTGTTCCCAGATTTGGCTTCCCAAATGCCCGTTTCCAAATTTCAAAGGAAAACCAAACGGGCGTTCAAGTTGCTTCTGTAACAAATTTTCGGTTCCCAAATGCCTGTTTGCAAGCTCAGTGCAAACTCCAAACGGGCGTTCAAAAACCTTCTGTAACAGATTTGCCCTTTCCAAACTCCCGTTTCATGTTTGTTCATGAAATCCAAACGGGGGTTTGTAAGAGACAAAATTGAATCTGGCGCCATTCCAAACGGGCGTTCGCAAAAACAACTGAGAGGCCAAACGCCTGGATTTTCTGGGCAAAAACTTTCGGGAAAAACAGGGTTCAATCCCAAATTCACCATAACACTAATCTTGTCTCAATAAACACATTACATGCATTAAAAACATTACAAGGATCATTTACACATGCAAGGAATCAAGTTCCAACATGAAATAATGCAAGAGATGGCATATGTGGACATTTCTCCAAAAATTTGCATTAATGGCAAGTCATGATTCCTTCGACTACCAAGCAATAGGAATCCATACAATCATAAATGAAGTTAAAGGGAATATTTTGCACACATAAAACTCAAAGGAAACCAAAGAAATAGGCATGATCACACATTATGGGTTCGAACCCTTATTTATGCACATATCTTCATATCCATAGCAAACCACAAGCATAGCATGCATAACATGATCATACCATGAAAGATTCCATACTCACATAATCAAGAAAATGAGGGATCAAAGTGGTGGTATCTTGAGGAAGAAGATGAATAGTGGCCTTTTCCTTTCCTTCTCTTGGGTCTCGGTTGTCTCAGCTTATTGGAGGTTTTAGTATGTAAAATTTGAAGTGAAATAAGCCTTGGCTGATGGGTTATTATGTGAGGGAAATATGGGTTCAAGTTTGAGTCCATTTGGATGAGTATTGAGAGAGATATGGATCATTAAAGTGGGTAGGGTCATTTAGGCAGGTTAGAGTAGCATGTTGAGTTCTGGATTGGTTTCGAGGGTACAAACGAGGTCCAAAACACATACCGAGCACTTGTATACAGTCACAACACATAATAGTAGTACATACTAAAATTTCACGAATTTCCGAATTGAACGCATAAGGTTTCGGCAAGCAAACATACGAGTCATTCGCATATAGTTCACATATTGAATTCAAAACAATAATTAAATTACAAAATCCAAAAGAGGTTAGAATAATACGAAATAAATAATGAAATATGCAATTAAGTATAAATTAAATACGCAAATAGTGCCACATAAGCTATACCTGTACGAATTAGAAATTCAGGGTGTTACAAATACGCTCATATCCTCGCCGTCGACGTGTCGCAATCCTGGACGACTTTCATAAGGAATGGAGTACTGTGAGATGGAACGCTCGGAGAAATAAGGCTCGCAAAGGAAGTCCAGCCCCTTCGACAAACCTTCCTCTTAGTTAAGACTCATGCTCGGGTCAACCCAACGCATGAGGCCTGGACCCTCATTGCTGCCCTTACTAGGGGAACCCCCCTGGACGGTAGTAATCCCTCGACTTGATCAACCCTCGGGCATCATACGCTCATAGGGTTAACAGCGCCCCCTTCGACAGGAGAGCCACATCTCGAGCGTCCTTACGCTCGGAACCTCATCCATACACCCCTTGATGTCCGAGGAAATCATCCCTTAACTGCCGCTGACATAAAGCTGTGTATAACCATCTAAAAGGTGAAAGTGACGCACACACGTCGCTTTCAGGGCTTCACGTCCCGCCACGTGTCTAGAGCAACAGCATTGCAGGACTTCATGAACATTATTACCGTAAACTCCTCATCCTTAAACTATAAATAAAGAAATTCACATTCACCTTCCTCAACCAATCTTCCTCTTCTTCACGACTTTCTTCACTCACAAAGAACACCCACTGAACTAGAAAAACCCCATTGCTGCACATCTTTCAAGCTTTATACAGCTTCACCTTATTCATCTTTTTGGGTGTTACACTAGCTAGTAGAATCTATGCTCATTGGGAACCCAGTTCCTGAGGCTCAACGCCTATGATGGTCTTCCCTTCACACAAATAGGAAGTGTTTGGTGTTTAATTCCTCTTTACCATTTCCGACACTATCAAGCAGTAACTTTTTTTAATTAAATTTTTTATATTTTAATATTATTTCATAATGAAATTTAGGGTAATTTTTTAATAGTACCTAATATCCCCTCAACTTTTTCAAAACCCCCATTTCAATTTTTATACATTTTCAATCCCCACTACACAACACATTTTTCCTAAACCCCCAACCTCCCTTCACTCGCCGGAGCTCCACCGCAGCGCCACCACCGGCCGCCGCCGGAGGTGGTCCAAAAAATTCCGAAAAATTCATCGGGATCATATTCTTCGTACTCGTTCCATATATTCAATTAGTTTTTTAAAATTCCAAACCATATGTAAATCCATACAAAAATCGTCCCAAAAAGTCGCCGGAATGTTGCCGATGGAAAATCCCCATTTTGTATTGAAAAAATTGAAAATTTTGGGGGAGCTCCGGCGCCTTCTCCGGCCACTTTCCGAAGACGGGATTGCCACGAATGAAGTCGCGAGGTCGAGTGGAGTTGAAACACCTAGGCGCCGTCTCCAGAAAGTGGCCGGAGACGGTGCCGGAAGATCGGCCGGCAAAGGCCCACTTTTCTGTGTAAAACGCAAAAGAAAGAAAGGAAAAAAGAAAAAAAATGAAAAATGAAAAAGAAAATTGGAAAGAAAAAATAAGGGTAGGTGGGTAATTTTACATATTTTATTAAGGGCATCTTAGTCTTTTATGCAAAATAGGGGGTTTAGGAAATGTTTGATGAATAATGGTGGGTTTTAAAAAAGTATGGATGAATTGGGGGGTTTTGAAAAAGTATTGATGTATAGTGGGGATCTTTAATTAATTGTCCGTTAAATTTATTTGATTGAAAGTAATAATAGTAAATTTTGCATTTTTTTCCCTATAAAATGGATCAAAATATTAAAATGATAAAAGTATTACAAAAACATTGATGTGCTTTAGTCATTCTAACAAAAGGAGACTTGAGTATAAACTATTTAACAAAATAGTCCTTCACCGCATTTTGATCATTTTATGATTACAAATGGACGGAACTCTAACGAAGAAGAGGGACCTCAAACGGTACACAACAGATAGAAATTGATATGTAATTTTCGAAAGTGAAGGGGTTAATTCATAATTACACCAAATCTCAAGGACCTAGATGTAAATCGCCAGTTATACATATATATAAGATTGGGCGTGGCTCTCAACATGCTTTTATTGATTAACTACTTTATCCAAGATTACTTTTGCTACAAAAAATGTCAAAATATTTGGAAATAACTCTTGTTATCTTCATCTTCTTACAACCTATAGTAATTCATGGATACTCCGATCTCGACACTCTATTAAAGCTCAAATCATCTCTCGTAGGGCCCTTGTCGTCCGCTCTCCACGACTGGATTCCGCCGCCAAACCCTTCTCTCTCAGCCCACTGCAACTTTTCCGGCGTCAAATGCGGCGGAGGTAGCTCCCGAGTGACCGCAATCAACATCACTGGCGTCCCACTTTTCGGGACACTCCCACCGGAGATCGGGATGCTAGACAAGCTTGTTACTCTCAGTCTCGTTGAAGATAATCTCACCGGCACTCTTCCGGCAGAAATGTCCAACTTAACGTCATTAAAACACTTAGATCTGAGCTTCAACAATTTCAGCGGCAAATTTCCTGGAAAAATGGTTCTTGGTATGGTGGAGCTTGAAAGGATCGACTTATACAACAATAACTTTACGGGTATTCTGGCACTGGAGTTTACTAAGTTGAGGAAGTTGAAGTATCTTAAACTCGCCGGAAATTTTTTCTCAGGCGAAATACCGGAGGTTTACTCTGAACTTGAGAGTTTGACATATTTGGGTTTGCAAGGAAATAGCTTGACGGGGAATATTCCGGCGAGCTTAGCTAAGATTCCCAACCTCCGGGAGCTTTACCTCGGCTACTATAATCAATATGCAGGAGGCATACCACCGGAGTTTGGTTTCATTTCCAGCCTGGAAGTTCTTGATCTCGCTGATTGTTCTCTGTCCGGCGAAATTCCGGCAAGTCTTGGGAATCTGAAGAATCTATACAACTTATTCCTTCAGGTGATATTTGAGAAAGATTATTGAGTGACTTAACTTATTTATTCTATAAACTAATTCATCAATTTTCAGGGTTCATATATTTACATGCATATACATGACTATAATATGAGTTTCAAAATATTTTAAAATAAGTTAACTATCAAACATAGATTATTCAATATTTTTACTTTATTATATTTCAGAACTTATTCCGCAGACAAACGTATCATTCACTAATTAGTTATACATTGTTGATAGTTTTTTTTTTGAGTGCAACATATTCAAATTGAGAATTAATTCCATAAGTTTCATTGAGTACGAAACTTAGTTTAAGCTTTTTCTTGTCATTCTCCGAAATAATTTCTGAATTTGGAAACAGGTGAATAATTTGACGGGGCAACTTCCTCCGGAGCTATCGGGTTTAACCAACCTGTTTAGTCTCGACCTCTCCATGAACAATCTCAATGGAGAAATACCCGCAAAATTTTCCGAATTGAAGAGTTTGAGGCTGCTCAATCTGTTCCAAAATAATTTCCAGGGCCCTTTCCCAGGTTTTATCAGCGACCTTCCGAATCTTGGTTTCCTCCATGTATGGAGCAACAATTTCACTTCTCAATTGCCGGAAAATCTGGGCCGGAACGGAAAATTGGTCCTGCTTGATGTCTCCAGAAATCACCTAACCGGAAATATCCCGAAAGATTTATGTAAAGGAAGAAAACTTGTGTCCTTGATTCTCATGGATAACAATTTCCAGGGCCCAATTCCAGAAGATCTTGGATCATGCAAGACCCTGACCACAATCCGAATCAAGAATAATTCATTGAATGGTCCGATTCCATCCGGGTTTTTCAACCTGCCATTGTTGCGAATTCTCGAACTGAATGATAATTTCCTCACAGGGCAGCTGCCTGTTGAGATTTCAGTCAATAATATCCTAAGGAGCATTTCCCTTTCCAACAATTCTATTTCCGGCACAATTCCAGGGGCCATCGGGAACCTGAAGAATCTTGAAACCTTATCTCTGGCAATGAACAATCTTTCAGGGAAGATTCCTGGAGAAATTTTTAATCTGAGACATCTTTCCATGATCAACTTCAGCAGCAACCGTTTGACGGGTGAAATTCCAGGATCGATTTCCAGATGTTTTCACTTGACATTTGTTGACCTAAGTCGCAATGAACTGAACGGTGCGGTTCCAGATAGTATTACCAGGTTGAGATATGTGTATTTACTTAACCTGTCACGAAATCAACTCCAGGGAAAAATTCCAGGGGAAATTGGGCGGATGAAGAGCTTGTCAATGTTGGATCTTTCTTACAATAATTTTTCGGGCACAAGGCCGACCACAGGATTGCTAGCAGGTCTCAAGGATTGGGTTTTTGCTGGAAATCCGAAACTTTGTACCCCTAAAAACGCCTCTTGTTATCCCAGCTTACGTTTGAGCAGATCGAGTGGTGCTCCGAAGAGCTTTTGGATGAAAATCGGGATATCTGCAATTGTATTCACAATGTTCCACTGTGGCTTGTGAAGTTAAAATTTGAAAATAAATTTTTTTTTTCTATAGCACAACTATATATTTGAGTTCAAGTCGAGACTTCTGGTGATGCCGCTGCCGACAATTCCTCACTCCTGGCTCTTCCCCTGTAGAATATGCTGTGTGGTATAAGTTTTTGTGAAAGTTAAGTATCTTGTATATGGTGATGGATGTTCTTGAATGTTTGCTTTGAGCCTTAAGGTGAAGTTGGTTGATGAGATTGGCTAAATTTGTATTTTTGGAGGGAAGTGTTTGAGGTTTGTGATGGAATGTTTCCTATATCAATCCACCCTCTTGATGTGTACAGTTTCATGTTTGAATCTATAAATATGATGGCATATATTATATGACTAATCGATTGTTAAGAAAAGTTCTTGGAGTATAAACAGAGATTTACAAAGGATCACACAACTTCGACATAATATCATACTTGTCTTTTTAATTAATTTGGGTTTTGATTGAATTGAATTTGAGTTAGAATTTATCCAACTCTAAAGAAGTTATGTATAATTTATTTATTATATGAATAAGCTGACAGCTGACTCGATTCGATCCGACTGAGTTAATATATTATATTCCTACGTGAAGATGGTGGGTGGAAAAATGGCAATGTTGTTTAGGAGAAAATTAATGTGGGCATATATTCTCCAAAGCAGATGAAAGTTACACTTATGATAACCGGGAATGGGGCTATGGTTTGTGGAAAATAACCTTTTACTATTCCTGATATTTAATAGTTTCACTTTAATCGGTAATGTGCACATATTCGCTTCACAGAGCGGATAAGTTCAACCGAGGCATCAAACTGTAGACCGGTGATCATTCTCCACAAACATGCATCTTAGAATAGTATGATTAACTTGTGGCTTTCAATATATATAGGTTTAATGCATTAAAAAAATAAAATTAATGGCTTTCATCTATTACAAAATTTTTAATCTTAATCTGATTCGATTGAACTTAATCGATAATACGGATAAGTCTATTATACTTTTTTATGCCAAACAGTAGATCAGTAGCTTTGACGACAGTGAGGCAGCTGAACAAAAGAAAGTTAAACAGTAGAATACATAATTTCAGAATAATCTTAAACATTAAATGTAGATTCTCTTATATCTTGAACTTGAATTCTGTCTTAGAGGGTCAGGCGCACCATGAGTGACTGAACATCTGTTAGACAAAATCGACCTCCCACAGTGATGGAGGTCGAAATCTAGACGCGGCTATTGACTTGGAGTCGTGACTAAATTGGTGGAATAGGGTGCCAGGTGGCAAGGCGGCATCATGCCAACGTAATTAACTATTTGAAGGGAAAAAAGAGGGGATCTTTAATAGAATTATATACTTGTGAATTAAACCTTGTCCGCACATAATTTCTTTGAATTAAGGGCATCTTTTGATATAATTCATACATATACATATAAGCTTGGGCATGGCTCTCGACTCTCAACATGCTTTTATTGATTAAACAACATTATCCAAGATTACTTTGCCACAGAAAAATGACAAAATATTCGGAAATAACTCTTGTTATTTTCATCTTCTTACAACCTATAGTCCTTCATGGATACTCCGATCTCGACACTCTTTTGAAGCTCAAATCATCTATCGTGGGGCCCTCATCGTCCGCCCTCCATGACTGGATTCCGCCGCCAAACCCTTCTCTCTCAGCCCACTGCAACTTCTCCGGCGTCAAATGCAGCGGACACAGCTCCCACGTGACGGCGATCAACATCACCGGCGTCCCACTTTTTGGGACACTCCCTCCAGAGATCGGGCTGCTAGACAAGCTCGTTAATCTCAGTCTCGTCGCAGATAATCTCACCGGCACTCTTCCAGCAAAAATGTCCAACTTAACGTCATTAAAATACTTAAATCTGAGCTTCAACAATTTCAGCGGCAAAATCCCCGGAAAATTGGTGCTGGGAATGGCGGAGCTCGGAAGGGTCGACTTATATAACAATAATTTTACGGGTAATCTCCCTGTGGAGTTTGCTAAGTTGAGGAGGTTGAAGTATCTTAAACTCGCCGGGAATTTTTTCTCAGGCGATATACCGGAGGTTTACGCTGAACTTGAAAGTTTGACATACTTGGGTTTGCAAGCAAATAGCTTGACGGGGAATATTCCGGCGAGCTTAGCTAAGATTCCCAACCTCCGGGAGCTTTACCTCGGTTACTATAATCAATTCTCAGGAGGCATACCGCCGGAGTTTGGTTTCATATACAGCCTGGAAGTTCTTGATCTCGCTAATTGCTCACTCTCCGGCGAAATTCCGGCAAGTCTTGGGAATCTGAAGAATCTATACAAGTTATACCTTCAGGTGATACTTAAGAGGATAATCGAATGACTAATTTTTAATTATTCATATATATGCATGCACATATGACACAAGCATGATATGAGTTTTTAAAATATTTGAAAATCAAGTTGATTATCGAAATTCGAACAGTGAATATACATTCTATTGATTATTTTCCAGAACTTATTACAAAGACAAACGTATAATTCACTAATTAACTTTACATTGTTGATAGTGTTTTTTATTTTTTTTAGTGGAACAGGTATTCAAATTGAAAATTAACTCCAAATTAATTTCTGAATTCGGAAAACAGGTGAATAGACTGACTGGGCAACTTCCTCGGGAGCTGTCGGGTTTGTCCAACCTGCTTCATCTGGACGTCTCCATGAACAACCTCAATGGACAAATACCTGGAAAATTTTCCGAATTGAAGAGTTTGAATCTGCTCAATCTGTTCCAAAATAATTTCCAGGGCCCTTTTCCAGGTTTTATCAGCGACCTACCGAATCTTGGTTTCCTCAATTTATGGAGCAACAATTTCACTTCCCAGTTGCCGGAAAATCTGGGCCGGAACGGAAACTTGGTCCAGCTTGACGTCTCTGGAAATCACATCACCGGAAATATCCCGAAAGATCTATGTAAAGGAAGAAAACTCCAATATATGATTCTAATGGACAACAATTTTCACGGCCCAATTCCAGAAGACCTGGGATCATGCAAAACCCTGACCCGAATCCGAATCAAGAATAATTCATTGAATGGCCCGATTCCATCCGGGGTTTTTGACCTGCCATTGTTGCAAATTCTCGAGCTCAATGATAATTTCTTCACAGGGGAGCTGCCTGTTCAGATTTCAGGCAATAACATTCTCACCAGGATTTCCCTTTCCAACAATTCTGTTTCTGGCGCAATTCCAGGGGCCATCGGGAACCTGAAGAATCTTGAAAGCTTATCTCTGGCAATGAACAATCTTTCAGGAAAGATTCCCGGAGAAATTTTTAATCTGAGACATCTTTCCAAGATCGACTTGAGCAGCAACAGTTTGACGGGTGAAATTCCAGGATCAATTTCTAGATGTTTTCACTTGACATATGTGGACCTGAGTGGCAATGAACTGAACGGTGCGATTCCAGAAAGTATTTCCAGGCTGCAATATGTGAATTTACTTAACCTGTCAAGAAATCGGCTCCAGGGCCAAATTCCAGGGAAAATTGGGCAGATGGAGAGCTTGTCAATTTTGGATCTTTCTTACAATAATTTTTCCGGCACAAGGCCGACGACGGGATTGCTAGCAGGTTTCAAGGATTGGGTTTTTGCGGGAAATCCGAATCTTTGTACTCCTGGAAACGCCTCTTGTTATCCCAGCTTACCTTTGACCAGATCGAATGGTGCTTTGAAGAGCTTTTGGATGAAAATCGGGATATCTGCAAGCGTATTCACAATGTTCCAATGTGGCCTGTGAAGTTAAAATTTGAAAGTTTTTTTTATTTCTGTAGCTCAATTATTTGAGTTCAAGCCTAGACTTGTGGCCAAAGTAACATAGAGTCAAAAGGTTAAGCTATATTGCTTGTGCTAAAAATATTGTTGGGTTGTATGGTTTCAATGTATTAATAATATGATGGTGAATTGGGCTATGTTTTTGTCTTTTTGGACGAATTGTCCTTACAAATATTTGTCTGTGGATGATAATTGCCTTCGAATTATTTAACATAGCAAGGCTAATATAACCTATGGTAACCAAAAAAAAAAAAGTAGAAGAAAAAGAAAAGAAATTTATCATTTATCGTATGAAAAATGAGAGTAAGCCATCTTCTTAGCATCTAACTATAAATTTCTCGATGGGGCACATATCCAATTTCAATCGTGCATTTTATTTTATGTTTGGCACACCCAAACATTAATTGTATTGATTGGTAACCGATTAAAAGAATATATAAATTATTTTATAACCATTTCGATCAAATTAGGTAAAATAACCCTATGAAGGCCAATCATTGAAACTAGCATAACCCCTTTTCATTGCACGATCTATTAATTAATATCATATACATATTTATGATTAAATATTGAAAAAATTAAAAATATATATATAGAGAAGTGATAAGCCTCGATTCTCTACTCTTTTGAGGCTTATTCTTTCTTGTTCTCGACCCAATTACATTCACTTATCACGTTTTTATGCTCGTTTCAGGTACAATTGACCACACGAGAAGAAACGGGGCGAAACGACAAGACAACCGCAGAATTGGAGAGGATTGAAAAATTACCCGGAGATTGAGAAGAAGCTAAGAGCTTTGAGGAGAAATCGAAGGTAAGAGATAGAAGCCGTATTTTTCGATATGACCGACAATGAACAACAACCGAGAAGGCCTAACTTCGAACAAAATCCACCTTGTCAAAATCAACCTCAAGGACCGATTCAAAATCAAAATCAAGGTCCTCATATGATGAATCAACAACAAGGCCCGAACGTCCAAAACCAAGGAGTTCCACAATATCAACCACCCTCGGGGCTCAACAATCCGAATTTGCTGAACTATGCACCACCTTCGGTGTATAACCCTCATCTTTACCAAGGCCAAGCTCCGGTGCATCGACAAGTCAAGGATTACGCTATGCGGAGTATGGAAACCATTCAACAACAATTGGGCTGACCAAGGGTAGCGGCTAATCACTTTGAGATAAAACTGGCCTATATTTCCCTTCTCCAACAAAGTGCTTTCATAGGGTTTGCATCGGAAGATCCAATCACTCACATCAACATTTTTACGGAAGTGTGTGATACATTTAAGTTGAACAATGTGCCCAAAGATGCGGTGAGGATTCGGTTATTCCCTTTTGCTTTGAAGGATAGTGCCAAAGCACGGTATTCTTCCCTTCCCGTGGAGACGAAGAGCTCATGGCCGATGTTGTCACAAGCTTTCCTCGAGAAATTTTTCCCACACTCCAAAACTTTGAAGTTTAGGAACGATATCATCTCGTTTCGGCAATACGAGGGTGACACCTTTTATGAGGCGTGGGAGAGATTTAAGAACTTACAAAGGAAATGCCTTCACCACTATTGCGAGGGATGGAAACTCGTTCAATCTTTCTATGGAGGGTTGTCTCATGACCTTAAGGTCATGATCGATTCGGCGGCCGGAGGAGCCCTTGTGGTATTAGGAGAAGCAGATGCCTTGAACATTCTTGAGCGAGTGGCGGCAAATAACGCTTGGTCATCCGATAGAGGTCCAACTCCAATGCCAAATCCAAACAATGCCGGAGTTAATCAAACTCAAGTCCTTGGAACTTTGGAGGCCAAGATCGAAGCTAAGATTGATGCTACCTTAGGGGATCTTACCAAGAAGATTGATCAATTCGTCGTAAATGCGGTATCAAATCAAGTACCCCAAGAGATGATCACGTATCCGTGTGAGCTATGTGGGGGTCCACACCCTTACAATTCTTATCCATATGCCACGCCGGGTAACTCATTTCCATCAAATGCCGAATTCGAGCAAGCTAATGCTCTCCATCATCAAAGGCCAGCAAACAATCCTTATTCGAACGCGAATAACCCCGGATGGGCAAAACACCCTTACTTCTCATGGTCCAACACTTCTAATGTCCAAAACCCACAAACTCCACCCCTGAAACCTAGTCATAACCCGCAACTGAAGAATCCAAGCCATAACATCAACCACCCTTTCCTCCTCAAAACCAACAATTCCATCAAACTCCCTATCCACCTCAAAATCAAAACCAATACCACCATCCCCAAAATTAATATCATCAACACCACAATCATCAAAACCAATAACTTCACCCACCAAACCCTCAACCACAACCTCCTCAACAAGCCGAACAAAAGAAGGATTGGGAATTGGCTTTTGAGAGATTCTTGAACATCTCCTCGGACAAAATGCAAGAAATGCAATCTCAAATAGCACAAGTAGCCGCTCAAAACAAGAATTTGAAGATCCAAATCGGCCAAATTGCCAACTCTCTCAACCCCTGGCCTCAAGGGGGGTTGCCGAGCAAAATGAAGACCAATCCGAGAGAGCATGTGAAGGCAATTACTTTGAGGAGTGGAAGGGCATACGACGAACCATCGATGCCTAGTGAAAGTGAGGCGGGACTGAATAGAAGTGGTAGTGTTGATAAGCCACCAATTGATAAGGGAAAAAGAAAGGTCGGAGAAGAAGGTGTTGAAGGTTCAAACGAGAATGAAGGAAAGAGACAAGAGGTGAGGGTAGACATTGATAAGCCCGACTTAGGGAGTGAAGAGAAAAAGGGGGATAATTAAGTGAAGAAAAAAAAAGAGGAGGCATCTTCAAAGCCTAAAGTTTACATCCCGCCAAAAGCCTTATGTGCCTCCAGTGCCTTTTCCCGGAAGGTTGAAGAATCGCGCCCAAGAAAAGCAATTTGAGAAATTTTTGAGCTTCTTCAAACAACTTCACATAAACATCCCATTTGCCGAGATATTAGCACAAATGCCTACTTATTTGAAGTTTTTGATGGAATTAGTTTCGAACAAGAGGAAACTCGAGGATTGCGCAACCGTGGCACTTACCGAAAAATGTAGTGCTATCATACAAAGGAAACTTCCTCCGAAGCTCAAAGATCCGGGAAGCTTCTCAATCCCGTTGACGATTGTTGAGTTCAAGAATGCTTTATACGATTTGGGTGCAAGTGTGAGCCTTATTTCACTAGCCACTTGCCGAAAATTGGGACTAAAAGAGCTTAAACTGACCAACATGACACTTCAATTAGCAGATCGGTCGGTGAAGTACCCCATGGGGGTACTAGAGAATGTGCTAATCAAGGTTGGACATTGATATATCCCCGTGGACCTAGTTGTCCTTGATATGGATCACGATAAGAGCCTATCACTTATTTTGGGAAGGCCGTTCCTTGACACGGCTGGAGCTTTGATAGATGTGAAGAATGGGCGGTTCACTCTACAAGTCAGGGATGAGAAAGTGGAATTTAACTTATTTAAAGCAATGAAGAGCCCAACTTTAAATGAGAAGTGTTTCCGTGTGGAGGTTGCTGAAGAGCATAACATGCTAGGATAACTTACAAAAGACGCGTTGGACTTGTGCTTGCAAGAAGTGAAAGCAATAGGTGATGACGAGGACGTACTCGAAGAGATTAATGCTTACGTCAAAGCATTGGAGACGACGCCGGTCGTGCCATTCACAAGGAGGTACCATTTCAAGGAATTGGGGAGTGGTACACCCCTTCCTCCCCCTTCTTGTATTAAAGCTCATTCTTTTGAATTGAAACCCCTCCCCTCTCATTTGAAGTAGGCATTTTTGGGTAATGATGAGACCTTGCCAGTTATAGTTGCAAATGATTTGAATGAATCTCATCTTGATGTTTTGTTACGTGTGTTGTGTTTATATATTAGGGCAATAGGTTGAACTATTTCTGATATTATGGGGATTAGCCCGTCTATTTGTATGCACCGTATTTTGATGGAAGACGTTCATAAACCGTCAATTGAGCACCAACATAGGTTGAACCCAAACATGAAGGAGGTAGTTTGAGCCGAAGTACTTAAATTGCTTGATTCGGGTATTATTTACCCGATTTTGGATAGTTAATGGGTTAGCCCAGTATAAGTCGTACCGAAAAAGAGGGGAACTACGGCAGTGAAAAATGATAACAATGAGTTAATTCCAACTAAGAAAGTCACGGGTTGGTGGGTATGCATGGATTATAGGAAATTAAATAATGCAACTCTTAAAGACCATTTTCCTCTTTCCTTCATTGATCAAATGCTTGAGAGGTTAGTGGGGCATGCTTATTATTTCTTTCTTGATGGGTATTCGAGTTACAATCAAATTGCTATTGCCCCTGAGTATCAAGAGAAATGTACGTTTACTTGTCCATACGGTACATTTGCATATAGGAGAATGTCATTCAAGCTTTATAACGCTCCCGCTACTTTTCAAAGATGTATGATGGCCATTTTCTCTGATTTTGTTGAATGTACTATGGAGATTTTTATGGATGATTTCTCTATTCTTGGTTCCTCTTTTGATTCGTGTTCACAAAGTCTAACCGAAGTCTTACAGAGATGCGAATAGGCGAATTTATTGCTTAATTGTGAAAAGTGCCATTTTATGGTACAAGAAGGCATCATTTTAGGTCACCAAGTCTTGGTGAAAAGGATTGAGTCGATCGAGCTAAGATCGACATGATTGCTAAGCTCCCACCTATAAATTCAAGGGCGTTCGAAGTTTTCTTGGCCATGCCGGTTTTTACTGGCGGTTCATCAAGGATTTTTCTAAGATCTTTTTACCCTTATGTAACCTTCTTCAAAAAGATGCCGAATTTAAGTTGGATAATGAATGCTTGTCTTCTTTTGATAGGTTAAAAAGAGAACTTACCTCGGCGCCAATTCTCACCGCACCCGATTGGAGCTTGCCATTCGAATTGATGTGCTATGCAAGTGATCTAGCAATAGGAGTTGTACTTGGTCAAAGAAAAGATAAGCGTTTACATGTTATAGCTTATGCTAGTAAAACGTTAAATGATGCACAAATTAACTATGCTACCACCGAGAAAGATCTTTTAGCTATTGTGTTTGCTTTTGATAAATTTCGATCTTATTTGATAGGATTAAAGACCATTGTGTTTACCGATCACGTGGCCATCAAGTATTTGCTAGCCAAGAAGGATTCAAAACCTCGATTGATTCGATGGATTCTTTTGCTCCAGGAGTTCGATTTGGAAATTAGGGACAAGAAAGGAGCAGAAAATATGGTGGCCGATCACTTATCACGATTGGAGTTTGGTGATGGTGTGGAAAAAGATGAGGGAGACATCTCCGAGACTTTTCTGGACAAACAACTTTTTGTGATAGCCTCTTACATTCCATGGTTTGCCGATTATGCCAATTACCTTGTGAGTGGGGTAATTTCTCCGGACTTGAATTATCATCAAAAGCGAAAATTCTTTGCCGATGTCAAGCATTATTTTTGGGAAGAGCCACATCTATTCAAAAATTGTTCCGATGGACTAGTAAGGCATTGTGTGCCTCAAGACGAAGTGGAAAAAAATTCTAAATCAGTGCCATGCAAGCCCGTATGGTGGCCATGCAAGTTCGAACAAGACGGCCGCCAAGGTGCTTCAATCCGGTTTTTGGTGGCCAACGTTATTCCAATGTGCTCATGCTTTTTGTGGTTAAGTGTGATCGATGCCAAAGGACGGGGAACATAAGTCGTCGTGATGAGATGCCGTTTCGCTATATTTTAGAGATTGAGTTGTTCGATGTGTGGGGGATTGACTTTATGGGACCTTTTCCCTCCTCACATGGCAATCAATATATTTTGGTGGCGGTGGACTATATTTCCAAATGGGTGGAGGCAATTGCGAGCTCTACAAATGATTCTCGGGTGGTGATCAAATTTCTCAAAAAGAACATTTTCACAAGATTTGGAAACCCCGGGCATTGATAAGTGATGGAGGAACTCATTTTTGCAATAAGCCGCTTGAAACGTTGCTTAAGAAGTATGGAGTCCATCATCGAGTTGCTACACCGTACCATCCATAATCGAGTGGACAAGTTGAGATATCCAATCGAGAGAGAAAACAAATATTGGAGAAAACTGTCAATGCCTCGCGGAAGGATTTGCCTTTAAAATTGGATGATGATTTGTGGGCATACCAGACGGCTTTCAAAACACTTATTGGGATGTCTCCGTATCGACTTATTTATGGGAAAATGTGTCATTTACCAATAGAGCTCGAGCATAGAGCATATTGGGCAACTAAGGCGCTAAATTTTGACTACAAGACGGCCGGTGAGAAACGGAAGAGTTTAGGATGCACTTTTACCAGAACGGAAGGATTTATAAGGAAAGAACTAAGAAATGGCATGACAAGCATATCCGATGCAAGGAGTTTGAAGTCGGTCAATTAGTCCTCTTATTCAACTCCATGTTGAAACTCTTCCCAGGAAAGCTCAAATCGAGATGGTCGGGACCGTTTAAGATGGAGAGAGTGTTATCTAAAGGAGCCGTGGAGATAGGAAATAAGAATACCAAAACTTTTGTGGTAAACGGCCAAAGGTGGAAGCCGTATTTTATTGGCGAACCCATTGAGACACAAGTTGTTTGTGTGCTCACCACTCCCGCGTTCTAAAATTGGGCTACAAAGTCGAGCTAGCGACTATAAACTTAGAACTACTTCTCTTTCCCTTTCTCTTTTTTCTTCCATTTCTTTAGTTGGTCTCTAATCCTTGAGCCTTTGTCGTCTCATGTGTGTAGGTATTAAAGAGTTGATAAGAGTGTTCGTGATGCATCCGCAATTTGTTTCGACACCCCTTTATGGGGACAAGGTCCATTTTCTTATTTAAATTTTGCCTAGAGGTGCATGCTTGTGTTTGATAGTGTGTTTTAGGTGTACTATAGTTTAATTGAAAATTTTGAGTTGGAGATTGTAATCTCCAACATGCAAAAACACCCTGGGAGTTTGTTGATAATTGACGTGATTTGAGATACAATACGGCTTACTAAGGTACGTTTCTTGGTTATTTTATTATTCAAGATGCTTTGCTCTTGTTTACAATCCGTAATTGTGTTTTTCTTTTAATTGGGGTAATCGTCTAGTGTGGGAGAGATAGTTCTTGGTCATTCGTATCAGTTTCATTTCTTTTTGATCAAGTTCTGAGCCTTTGTTGACAATACGATGAACGTTTAGAAAATTACATAAACCTCCCCTTTCACTATATTACCCGACTGGGTAAACTCAAAGGAGAGTTTTCCCCGAGTTGGGTAATCACCCTTTTAAGCTACTGTGAAGTTTGGGGATATTGCACGAGGTGGGCAAAACTACAAAGAAAATAGCCCAGCCTCGGGCAAACCTTCTGTGAGTTTTCACACTTTTACCCTAGTAGGGGAATTCGCTTTGGAAAATTTACCCACCCGGGTAAACCCCAAAGACGCGCACCCATTTTTGGTTAAATGCCAGAACACGTTTTCTCTTTTATTAACCTCAACAACTGCGTTAGTTCCCTTAAAACACAACCCTTAAGAATTCTTTCACTCACACAACACTCTACAAACATTTCACACTCTTCTCTCTCACTCCCGCGCACATTACCCAAGGTGGAAGCCCTGCCGGTGAAACCCATTTTTCTGACGAAGTCACTTCACTTTTTGCACTCTCCTCACTTGGTAAGATTCTTGTGCTCTCTTTTCCCTGAATGTTCATAGTTTTTAGTGAAGCTTTATCCCACCCAAATCTGAAACCCTAGGAAGAAAGTTGGAATTTTTGTTGAAATTTTGATTTTTCTTGAAGTATTTGTTGCTCTCATGCTTAGTTGGTGCTTGAAATGCTTAGATTTGGTGAGATTGTGTCTTGTTTGTGAGATTTCTATGACTAGAAACCCTAGAATCTTGTTGAGTCCAATTTGTATGTTAAATATTAAACTTTTCTTGGATTTTCACTTGTTCAAGCCTTGATTTATGACTCTTAGTCAAGATTTGTTGAGTTAGGGTGAATGTTGAAGCATGAAGTACTTGAAACCCTAGGTGTTAGTATAAATCCGAAATTCTTGCTCTTATGTGATGTTTATCTTATTTAGAGACTTGTTTTGAGCATGATTGTGAAGTCTTATACTTGGATTTGTTGATACTTGACTGCTTTGGAAGCATGAAGAAGAATGGTTTGCTCTTGAGCTTTAATTGAAAACTTTGACGTCTACTTGGTGCATCCTTAGAGTTAAGACATATCTTTGAGCTTTGAAATGATGATTTAGGCTTTTGAGTATGATTGATTGAGTCACACTTGGGAAATTTAGTTGTTTTCACTCATTTGCACTTTGTGCACATAAGGTGTTTGATGAACGTACTCTATGAAAATTTTGAGTTCAAAAGTGAGTAATTCTTGGTTCCTTTTTATTTTATGCAGCTATGGCACCTAAGAAATATACAAGAACCGATGGGGCCTACTCCTCTAGGCCCGCTGCTGCTGCACCTGCTCGGTGCAATCCGTTCAACCGAACCGTGCCCCGCGAGATATCTCCGACACTGTTCATACATGTTCCTTTGCTCGCCCAAATTGGAGTTTCGGATTTCGTCAAAAAGATGTTTGAGAGGATTTGATGGGGCTAATTCCTTAGACTTAAAGAGTGCTCATATGGTGAACTCTTTATCGCATACACGGTCACCATGTATTGGGAAGATGAAAGACTGACTTTTCGACTTCGTCCCCAACCCACGACTACATTGTCTCCGCTTCCAGACTAAGGCAAATCTTTTGGTTCCCGCAAGCTGCTACTACTGCCATTTTGGATTGGTCCGAGACGCAATGTGAGGCGGTTTGGAGAAGCTTTCCTCTTGCTCCAGGCATCCCCAATTTCGATGGTAGCCACACTAAGGCTACCTCCCTTCATTGTCTCAAGTGGCGGGTTATCCACCATATCCTTTCTGCCACTATCTGCGCTCGTCATGATTGGGGAAACGTTTCGGCCACTGAGCTCGGCATTATGCACTATATGAAGGAGGGGACTCAATTGGATGGAACGGATATCCTCATGTGGAACATGAGAAGAAATGCTAATCAGAAAGTGGGATCCTTCGCCTTTGGAGGCTTTGTTATAATAATTGCCAAAGAGCTAGGAATTTTCAACATCTAGGGGAAAAACTTGGACGCAAACCCGATTTTAGACACCAATCACTTCATCAACATCGGGTTTATTAAGAAATGGGAGGCCCCGCTACATAAATACGTCTGCTATTGGTCGGTTGAAGACCATTACAAATTCGATAAGATGTATTCGTAGGGCATAAAATGCTTTGAGGATTTGAGTGACGAATAGAGGGCTCGTCTAGCTAGACTCTCTATTCCGGTTGAGCATGTGGCACCGGAACAAGATGAAGAAGAGTCTTCTAATATGCATCAGCTGATGGCCCGCATGAATGCCCTTGAGATGCACGTGGATGCCCGCTTTGACACTCTTACGAATGAGATGCGGGGCTACTTTTAGGGAGGTTATCACCACCCCGAGGAGTAGAGGCTAGCTTGCAAATTCCCTTTCAGCGGTCGACTTTATTCGGAGAGAAGGGAATTGCCCTATTAGTGTCCTCACGCTTCCCCTATCCTCTTGTCATTTATCTCATTTTATGTCTACTTGTTGAACTATTTGCTTCGTGTGTGGAGCTTTTACTGCTTTCATGTGTGTGATTCTAGTTTATTTCAAACACCGTGTGTTGGGGTCTTTGCTTTTGTCTAACTCTTGGATGATTGACCGTACTTTATGTGTGGATGTTTAGGTTCTAATCTGTGTGTGCTTGAGTTGCATTACTTTTCACTTATGCTTGATGGATGTATGCATGTCGATTGTCATATGCCACTAGGCA
>JBBMKE010000009.1:9500878-9513029 GCA_037834125.1 Lippia alba | reverse complement strand
TGTCTTCAAATAGAAATTTACAAAAATTGTATCCCATCTCATAAAGATTGGAGAATTTAGATGTATGATCAAAATTTATCATATTCCGTTTGACCAATCTCATAGAGATAAATTGATATAGAAGTGTTTGAGAAATTAAAAAGGTGCATCCAAGATTATATTTTTATAAGTTTAATGAGCATGTATCAAAATTTATGTTGCGGGAGATCTAGTTCGTGATGTTGATGGACATTAAATTTTTTGGCATATTTTTGGGATATATCTGTATTATGGTGTAAAATTTTTCATAATTTAAATGACATTCGATTTTTATAGAACATGTGGTTTACAAAATTACAATGAGTCTGAGCGTTTGTTTTTTTCATAAAAGATTTCGAATTTAATTATCTTCTACTTAGTAATATTTGTTTTGGATTGAAAAGACGTTCTAAATTTGTCACAAAACAATAAATTATTTGTTATTATGTTAAATATTAAGAACTTATGCGAATATCCTAAGGCGTAAGTATTATAAACATACGTGCACTGGAAACTCGTTAAACGAGGAATGGGAACTCGTTAAACGAGGAAGGAGAGTGTTGACCTTTTGATGAATTAGTTTTTATAAATTAGAATGTATATAAAAAGTGTATATATATATATATAATTAATTAATATTGTGGGGTATTTTATTTGAATTCTAAGATCTTTTAACGTAGAAAGCGACCAAAAGAAAGTGACTCAAACTAGTGCCCTACATTTTCAAAGCATTGCAAACAAAAAGCATTATATAATATACCCATATATATTTCATACAATTTCGAATAATTATTTTCATTTTTCAAACTGGCTACCGGTATTCTTTTTTCCCGTTTAAGAGAAGAAAAATAACACGTGTCGGTCCACGTGACATAAGTGGGGCCCAATAGGTGCTCTCCTTTTCAGAGGAAGATGGCAGCTTCACCTTCCCTTTTCTCCAAAAGTCATTATAGAAATGCCCAAACCCCTCTTTAAACTTTTGATTTTGACACTTTTGTTTTTGCAGTCTTTCCCTTCAATTCATGTCCCCTTTCTCATTTATGGAGAAGTATAATTCTATCTTCAATTTTGTAATTTAGCAAGACTTGTGACCCATATTTTGAATTTTGACAACTTATCGGGTCGGGTAGAGAAAATGTAATCTATTCACGGGTTTAGAGTTGTAATATTTGATATGTGATTGTATTTCAGACTTCGTCGAATTTATTTTCGTGATGATTATTTTTATATAAGTGAATATCGATCATTTATAAGTTGTTGAATCGGGAATTTGATTTCGAGGTTGATCATATGCATTTAATTGTTGAAGTTTATTTTAAACTCGAATCCTATTTTTCTTATTTTGTCAGGTTCAAGTTCAATCAATTTACTCAAATTCAATCAATTTGATCTGAGTTCGACTTGAAATATGTAAAAAGATTTAAAATTTCAATTGTTACGATAGAATCAAATACTAATTAGATGGAATAGGATTACAAAGCTACTGCATTTGTTTTATGCAGTGTGGCGAGCTTATATATATTTTGGTACTATAGTTTATTTATATGAGTTAAGTCGGACCAAATCATTAAGTTGTAAAACTCTCCATACTAATGATAACTATAGTATATATACTCATGGATTCGAACATGACCACTAAAGTGTAAAACTCTCCCGACCAATAATAATTGTATATTTAGAGACTCGAACACGAGACCTCTGATTAAACTAGCATAAGTTGAATAGTTAAATCACGCCATTTAATGATCGGGATTATATTTGATTTATGAATTTACATTTGGTAGAAATTCAATAACTAGAAAACCAAATAACCAACTACAACTTTGTAAGTGCATATTATTAAATAGTACCTTTTAATTTTATGATGATTAAAATCAAGAAACACGTGAATAGTACATTACTACATTTAAAGTATTGAATGTTGAGAAGTACGAATCGTAGTTCTTCAAATATTAGGTAGATGAGTTGAAATTGAACTGATATATCATATATCTAATCTTAATTAGATTAGATCCCATTAATTCAGGCTTCATTACAAATTGACGTGGGTGTGACACATGACCATCATCCTTCTTTATAACAACACTTATTAAATTAGTTTTTATTTTATGGGAATTATTCATTATGATTTTTTCCTTATATAGGAAGATTTACATGCAAAGATTTTTTTTTACTAAGCATGATACTCTTTTCATCTAGTAAAGATAATTCCATTTTTAATATTATATTGTCCTTCAATACAATCGATATTTTAAATTCTTTCTTGACTTCTTACTTAATTTTGTCTGAATTTCAATTAAATCTCGTTAATTATGTGTTTTTTCTATATAAGGTTTCAAAACAATAGATCTATTATTTATTATATTTTTATTCCTCCAGTAAATTTTTTTAATGCACGAATATTTTAAGAATATTATTTTGAGGTATCATAGTGTGTCATGTCGGATAGTTGTTTGACATTTTTAACATAAAAATTTAAATAAAACAAAATTATATCGTATTGTATCTATATCACTACGTCCGTATTCATACAACATAAAATAAGATAATATTTATTATCTATAATTAATATGAGAATAATTGAAAATGATGAAAAGAATTATCCATTGGCAACAAATTTAGTTTAGCTTGTGCGCCATGCTAGCTTAATAAATATCTCATGTTCAAACATCTGAGAATGCAACTATCATTATATATAAGTACTTTGATAGGGAGAGGTTTATACTTAAGTAGTCCATCCAAATCCCGTTAATAGGAGGGCCTCTGCAAATAGTGGTCCGATCCAACCCGATCCTTATAAACAGACCGCGGAAATAAAAAAGTGAAAAAAGAAAATAAATTATTTACTTAATAATATGATTTTCAATTTGTGTGAGAAAAAGTAGATATACTACCGGGTCGGGTCATTGTTATAAACGGGCTTTGGGCGTCGCACTCGCGCGGCACGTGTTCAAACCCCACTTGTGAACTAAAACAGACCAACAAGCAAACTTTCTCAGAGGAAATAAATTAAAGGAAAATAAAAACTAAAATAATAATGTCGAATTTCAAAAAAGTAAAAAAGGAAAATTCAGCAAGCGAAGAAGAAGAACAACAACGGGGACGAAAACGTTAGACTTCAAACGAGCAGAAACCCCAAACCTTTCGTCTTTCGCCGAAGGTTTTTTTGGCCTATTTTTGGGTTTTGTTGCGATTCTCGGATTGAATTTTTGCAGAGGGAGAATTTGGGGGTTTTGGGTTTGCTGGAAGAATTCAGGTTCCTGATTTGTGGAAGCTGAAGCTTTGGAATTGGGAAAGATTTTCGTCGGAATTGTTGAGGTGAAGAGCTCTGTGATTTTGTTTTTTTGTCGAAATTTATTCTAGATTTTTTTGGGTATCTGTTAATTAAATATGGATTTAAGCGTTTTTTGTGTCTGATATTTTGCTGCATTAATTACAATTATGTTAATTAATGTAATCTCCAGAATTTATATCGTATTAACTCCGTGAATCTGTGCTCTTTGAGCGTTTGAATGGGCTTAACTCTTAGTTAGAGGTTGGATAAAGAATTAATCTAGGGTTTTTGCGGACGTCGGTTCAAGGTTGTCCGTGGTTTGATATCGATTAGTCATGGGCTTTTGTATTCCATTTTTTGAAATAATTTGGCTTTAGTTGTGCAAAACCCTAGATTTGGTTGTAGTTCTGTGAATGGTGGGTTCTAGTTGACTCTTGCTGTAATTCAATTGCGGATTCCTCTTTGTTGGTGAGAAATGTTTGGATAACCAAATTGAGAAATTATTGATTATTTACCATTTCTTCTGAAATATCTGATCCTTTCCAGGATACCGGTGGTGATTCATGTTTGAGTGGCGTTGGTTGCTATTTGTCTTTCGTAATTTATGAACGGGCATTCATGAAGTGGTAAATTTTCAATGGCTGCTGAATCATGTATAGTTTTCTATTTGCATGCGTATCATGATTCTCTTTTCACCCCTGTTGTTGATCTTTCATGTAGCTTAACTTCTTTGTTCATTAAATGGTTGTTCTTTTTCATCTTATTTGTAATTCTAAATTTTGGACTTCACATCACTTAGTTGAGGCATATGCTTTTGATGAAAATTGGAATTTCACTTCAAATTCTTCAGGTTGGATGGACATTCGAAGTAGCTTTGCATGAATTTAATGTTTCCATGTTCCAGTGGATTGTTTAGTTTAGTGAAAAATTACGAGATAAAGTTAATATATTATTCTAATGAGATACATCTTTTCTATTTCTTCCTAGCAGTTTCATTTTCTTCATTTTGTTTCTATTCTTGTTTTAGTTCTTTTATGGGTTTGCACAATGTATTGGAGGGAAAGACAATTTATCTCTGCATTTTCACCAAGTTGTTGCTTCAAGTACGTATGCTCTCATTTTTTATCAGTCAATTTGACAGTGTCTTGTTTTTGATGATCCAACCTAGTTTATGTTATTGCATTTCTGTTCTTAGCTCTGCTCGTTTTTCAGCATGCATGTTTTCCATTGAATTAAGTCCCTTTTGAGTAACATCACTCTCGTTGAAAGAAAATGTCAACTGAATGTTTGCTTGCACATTAGAATGCCGTCTACTGATCGACTTACCAAACAAAAACATTAATTTTCATTATTTGATTGGAATTTTAGAATTAAATGCTGATGATAAAGAGTTCTTAATATGTGTCTTACCTTTCTTCCAAATGACCTTTTGCAGGAAGAAGAACAAGGAAGATGCTCGGATTTGAATTAATCTATTGCATCTCTAACTTGTGAGACATTATGACTCTTGAAGACTTCTTCACCTTGACTGAGATGAATAATGGGCTAACAGTTCCTTCTCGAGTCAAGGAACTTGTTACTGTTATGCAAAAAGAGAGAGATTGTGCTGTGAAGAATGTCGGTGACGCAACCAGGCAGTGGTCTGCAGTTGGAAGTGTTATAGCTGCCACTGAGAATCAAGATTGTCTTGATCTTTTTATTCAGTTAGATGGCCTTCAATTCATTGGTACATGGTTGAAGGACGCCCAGGCATTGATCAATGACTCAAATGACAGTTTTGTTGAAGAATCAATTACTCATTTGCTGCAGGCTCTTGGAAAACTGAAATTGAACTATGAACAACTGGTTGCCACAGAAACATGGACAGCTGTCAAAGATCTTCTTGTCCACAGTAGTCCCAAGATACAGGATAGAGCCCGGATATTATTTGAAAACTGGAACAGCAAGAGAGAAGGTGATGAATCTCTTCCAGATGTTGAACAATCTGGAGGCGCGGTAGATGATGCGGTGAAGAAAAATACAGATCTTGAGAGGGTTAGTGGACATCCAGAAGTTTCTAAGGAAAAAATGGAGGAAGCAACCATAGATGATCCGTTGCTTTCTACGAGTTCTGATGCTGTACATCACGTTAAAGACTCACACAGTTTGGATAAAAAGTTCGACAATTCAGTGGTTGATGTCAAACCGCCAGATCATGTATGCTCACCTTCCGTGCCAAAAGGGGCTACCTCAATTGAATCATATAATTCAGCTGTTTCTAGACCGGATACTCTTGATGTTAAAACAGAGTCCAGTGAGCTGGAGACAGCTAGAGATGTAAAGCATACCACGAAAACTGAAAATTCACCTGAGAAGCAGGAATCACCTGAAGAATTTCACACACCAGAAGACAGACCTTTTTCTTCAAGTTCTGATGCTGCAGATGCTACAGAACTGGTAACAGGAACTGATTCTCCAAAGTTCTGTGCTGTTGGTGAAGGCTCATCGTTTACTGATTCAATGAAAATTGACTCTGATGGGAAGGTCTCTATGAATGATAGTGTTTCTGCATCAGCATGCAGAAGTCCTAGTGCATTGGCTGCTGAACAGGGCGGTGAAAAAAGTAAGTTAAGCCAATCCTCTATTATTGAGAAAAGTTGGGAGAATACTAATGAGTTGAACGCATTCCTATCAGGGATTAAAGATCATGGAAAGATTAAAAAACTTGATCCTGATTTGGCAAATGATTACAAGTTCGCCAAAAAAGGAAGGCGTAGAGAACCTGATCACTTAGGCAAGAAGTCTGATGCTGAATTATATGGAATTGTTGATCCTCTAGAAGTTGCTAGGCAAGTTGCCATGGAAGTGGAGAGAGAACTTGTAGATGACAGAGAACATAGCTGCAGCTCTTCTGAGAAATTACAAAATAATGCGCTGCAGTCAGGTAGCTCAGAGTCTGTGAGTGGAAAACAATCCCGTAGCGATGGCTCACTTAATAAGGAGGTGGAAAATGACCCCGATTTATCCTCTGAATCTTCATTGATGCAGGAAGAATCCGCAACTAGTGCCGGAAACACAGAAACCGAGCAGACAAATGGCCGACAAAATATGAATACCTCAAAAGTCATTGAAACTGCTCAAGAAGTTTCTAAAGCAGAGAAAGGCCTTTGTAATTTTGATTTGAATGAAGAAATTTGTGAAGAAGATGGTGACCGCCTATTGAATCAATTTTCAACACCTGTCTCAATTGTTTCTGCGTCAAGAGCAGCAGCAGCAGCTTCAGGCCAGCCTGTTGCTCCTTTGCAATTTGAGGGTAATCTGGGATGGAAAGGCTCTGCCGCAACAAGTGCTTTTCGCCCTGCTTCCCCTCGGCGAATGCCAGATAGCGAAAAGGATCCTTCCAGCAGTAGCAGTTCAAAGCAACGTCTGGGATTTCTTGATATAGATCTAAACGTGGCTGAAAGTACTGAAGGCAGAACAGGAGATCAGTTGCCAGATAAAACGGTTCCTCTGTTTTCCTGCCTGCCTTCAGGAGAATCTTCTGTGGAAACAAATTCAAGGAAATCAGAACATCTTGAACTTGATCTGAACCGTACAAGTGAAGACGGTCCTCGCCCATTGGATTTTCAGATGGGGCAGTTCTATGCCCGGTCTCTTTCTTCTTCGTCGTCATCAAAACAGCCTTCTGTAAAGAACATCGATCTGAACGACCAACCATCTTTTCCCAACGACTCTTCTGATAATTCATATCTAAGTAAGTTTTCCCACAACCTCAATCTCTCTGGAGGTATGAAATCAGAGGACTCCGTCATATCCATAATGGGCAAACGTGTTGAGGTCAACCGTAAAGATGTCATCTCTCCAAGTTTGACTTTGCAAAATGGCCGGACTTCAGGGCTTGCATTTGATGTCAACTTGGGAAGATCAGGAAACTGTTTGGGGTTTGGCTCAGTTCTTCCATATACCCAGTCCCCAGTTTATGGTTACAATAACATTGCATCCGGGTCCACGGTGCCTTTCCCATCTGCAATATATGGATCAGGTCCACCCTTTCCTTACATGGTGGATTCTAGAGGAGCGCCGGTTATCCCTCAGATTGTTGGTTCTGCTTCAGCTTTGCCAAATTTCTCTCAAACACCCTTTTTCATAAACATGGCTGGCCCAAGTCCTTCAAATGGGATTGCAGCCGTGGGACCCTCAAGGAGCAATTTTGATCTCAACTCTGATGGTGGAAGTAGGGAACCAGCAGGGTTTACGCAGTTCTTGAGCTCCGGTCAAATCAGATCAATGGACGAGCAGCTGAGGTTGAATTCCCAACAAACTATGAATTCCGTTGTAGGTGCGAAACGTAAGGAACCTGAAAATGGGTGGGAACAATATCCTTTCAAACACTACACACCTCCATGGAAATAGGTTCGGGTTTTTTCTGTTCTTGAGATCAAATTAGGACCGGTCAGGGAAGGATAGGTGTTTTTATAGCATTAGTTAACCTTGAGGAAAACAGAGTTTGCATATTAACATAGGTGGTGGGGAGAGAGGATGGATAGAAACTGAATAATTTGGGCAAATTGTGGGTGTCATTTGACTCGAGATTAGTTACCCGGAGAAATACAGAAGCTAGGTTTTTAGCTGTTTTTAAAAGTGTTTTTATTTCATTGGGTCTTAATTTACGGTTCGTATAAAAGCACATTGCATATTGTAGTATCGATCTCTTACATTTGGTGAATCTCGAAAGAATCTTGTATATATAATATGCATGTTCTCATGTTTTCGTTAACGAGCTGTAAGTAGTTCATGTTTTCGATTTCCTCTTTGGTTTGATGTTCATTGCTGTGGCTGTGATTTGGTTTCGTCAGTGAGATCGGATTGTGGTTTAGCTACGTTACTTGGTCGATTGATGCAGTTCGACCGTAACTGGTGTAGAAAGGCGGTATCTTTTGCTTATAGCCTGATATTCCTTCCAGAAAAGTTCCTTCAATGTTTATGAATGCTTCATAGCCATCTTTCTTGGCCGCCTTAGTTTAAACATACCGTTCCAAAATCGAGGATTTTGGATCCCAGAATATTCATGTTGACAAGAAATTAGATACATGATAAAATATGCATCACAAGCATTAAGGGCTATATAGCTCAGTTGGTAGAGCACCTAGTTTAAACGCACGCCAATGTTTTTAGCACCTCGTTTTCACGCATGCCAAATGTTTTTTAGGGGAGAATATGGTTCGGAGAAGTCCACACAGCATGATTGGGTTTAACTTGATTGAAAATTAAAGTGGGTAGTCAATGTTGATAACAGTTCAAAAACAGTAGATTTTGGTCATAAACTGAAATACGTTAAAAGTCTTGATCATCATCATGGCTGCAGAGGAAGACCCCTAACCATAACTGAGATGAAGCTTCACCCCTCTTGCTTGGCTTCTAAAACAAGAGGCATTATCCTTTGATTTCAATCTTAAAAGTTTGAAAATCGTATGACATGCGAGGAATACAAGAAAAGCACCCTCGTTTTTCATGTCTATGCTATTCAAAAAGCAAATTCCACAGCATCATCTGGTAAAAGAAGACTATGAAAACAACTTGGAAATTTCTTGAGAAGGCCACATCACAAACTGTACCTGAAAAAGACTCAAAACGTACCAGGGCGTATGGTTTTTCGTTTTCAATATCACTCTCGAAACAACATAACATCACTATTGAAACAACATTATATCAGGAATTACAACATTGCTTTTACATTAAGCAAGAACATCGGCCTAGGAATCAATGATTGATACGCCTACTACAAGAATTTAAATCTAGTTATACTGTGACAAGCTTCATGGTACAAAGATTGGATAGACAATCACAATCATCTCAACCATGGCTTATTAACTAGTAAGCCTCCGAGGATTTTGTCAAGAAAATTTTTCTGAAATCCTTGGGGCATGATACACAGAGCCTTTTTGTCGACATTAATTCATAACCCAAGTAAATTTTGTGATAATTCACACACAATAGTCACCCCTCGACAATTTTCAGAAGGATAGCGAACCAATACAACGTCCAAAATGAGGATCTTTGGCATTTTCAACTATAAACCAACATGAGGATCTTCGGCATTTTCAACTATAATGATTACATATTCACACGAAGAAGAAAATCTGCAGCAAAATCTCATATCATGAATAACCAGGTTTTACCCTGCATACATCAAAGTAAATTGCTCGAATATCGAGTTCTTAAACTCCCAAAAGTTGATTATCCTTGGTACTTGTATCCCCTTGTTATAAAGGCTCCAATATAGATAAGTTTTACATACATGCATTCAGATCAAGCAGTGAAAACGCATGATGTGAATTTCCTCCCTAGCAGTGATTACGTCAACAATCTCGCATGATCCTAATATCATCTCCATACCTAATCAGCACCAAAAATTAAGAAGGAACATCTTAGAGCTACCAAATTCTTAGGATGATTACAATAAGCCTCAGAACCTATGTATTTGCCAGGTTCCCACAATGTTAGGGGAAGTTTAGTTTTCATTGCTCGTCCAGCGAGCTAAATCCAGGATATCCCACTAGTCATAGTATATACAAATCCAAATAATCTAAACAATCAATATATATTAGAGTCACATTTTGCTATATCATAAACCGACCATTTCCAACACAGGTACCAATATGAAAGTTCAGCATAGTTCTTAAATTTCTTGATTTCAAGTCCAATAAACTTCAACTTGGAAGATAATAGTCCCCACCAACAGCAGAAGGGCTTTCATCATTGATTAAATTACAGAATCAGAACACAACATTCCCTTATGTAACAAGAAAAACAAGTAAACAGGAATCAAGACAAAGCCAAGTGAACAGCTGACGAACATGCTTCATCATATAAAATTTATTGCGAATTTTCCAACTCGAAAGTTTGTTATTTACAAATGATAAAACCACATAATAACTCATCCACCAACTCCACAATAAGCTAACAGATCACAAACAATGTTCCCAATTGAAACCGAAAAAGACTACAAATCCATAAAAGCAACAAAGCTACAAACTAAACAACAGAAATGCATAACAAAGTACACAAATTTTTGTTGCATACCATGTAATTCACTCCAAGCCGGAATCTTGACCGCCACCAACACCAGAAGACGAAGCCGACCTTAAACCCGCCCCGCTCACTCTCTTCTTCCTCTCCTCCTCATAATCCGGATCATCCGTTGGCAACTCAAACCTACAAACTGGACAAGTATTTCGCGAACCCAACCATTGAACAATACACTCATCATGATAGCCGTGCCCACACGGCAAATTCTTCGCAACTTCACCAACATTAACCATGTCTTTACATATAGCACACACAATGGAGCTATCTTCCTTGCCAATAACCACACTCTCCAAACCCTCCACAGCTGCTTTCGAAGCCGGGGGCGGCCCCCTCCTTCCGCTGTCACTCTCGGCTAATGTCTGCAGCAAGGTTTCGTATCCAGCAGCATCGACATAATCACCTGGATTGCCAACATAAGTATCCGAATCCGGAACCTGTAATCTCAGCTCAATTGAATGGTCCTCAAGCCCCATCAGAATCTCCGCCCAATCGAGAATCCTATTCCTCCGACTCGCAGCCCTAGATGCAAAATCCCTAAGACGAAGCCGGAGCACATCCCGCCGCCTTCTCCGCCGCTCCTCCTCCTCATCATCCTCGCCGCGATGCTCAATTCCATCGACTTCCTCATCATCCTCCCCATCGGATCCGTGGTTCACACTGTTCCGGTCGCGATTATCGCCGTCGTCGTCCTCGTGGACGACTTCCACTGAGTGCTCATCATCATCGTCATCCTCCTCATCCTCGTCCTCGTCGTGGTCGTTGTCCCAACCTTCGAGCTCGATGCGGAGGTAATCATCGTCGGAGGGATCCGACGGCAGCGGCGGGGGCGCGTCCTCCTCACGCGCCGCCTGCGCGATGAGACGGAGCACCTGGATGAACTGATTCCCCAGGGTCGGATCGTCCACGCCGTCCGAGGCGGAATCCGGCGAGGGCACGGCGGCGGCGGCGATGGATTCCACGAATCCGTTCTTACACTCGAAGCAGATGACGTCGGGGAGATCGGCGAGGGTTTCGACTGCGACGCGCTTGTCGCAGTGGTAGCACCAGTACTGCGTGGATTCCTGCTCCGTCGCCCCAGCCGACGGCGGCGGAGATGGGGCCGGAGACTGGTCCGCTGGGGTTTCAGCCATTGGTAAACGGAGATTATTTTCAGTTTAGAATAAAATGAAAATGAAATAAAAATAAAAATTAGCTATGAAAGGAATTTAAAGATCACAGTGGGTCGGATTTGTGATATTTTTCATTTTTCTTTTTATTGTTTTTATGGAATTATTAGGACCGTTGATTATTGGAGTTTGGTAAAAGGTTGTTTCTCTACGGTTTTGTGCAATTCCTTCTTTTTTTCCTTTATTTTTTGGAATTTTATTCAAATAGCTACATTCGGACATGAGACAGAAGTGCGACTTCCTTTGTATCAAATGTGTCTGAAATATGAAATTCCATATTGATAATGACACACCAGATAAGTAAAATTTCTATAATGAGCAAACTATCTTTGGTTCACAAAAATAACTTTAAAATTTGAACTCACGGATTCAAGTTATTTTCAGGACCAAAAAATTCAAAACTCCTCTTCTACCGCTCTTCAGGAATTCATCACAATATACTCACATTGATACCACTGTTTTGAAAAAGAACATGACTCTGATACCACAGCTGGCCGGGAGCCCTCAATCTCTCTAAAACCACGCTTCTGCTGCAACTCACTATCACAAGGGAAACCCTGATACTCTCTAAATTATATTCCTTGTAGCAAACTAATCTCTCTTTCATCATGTTTCTTTGTAACGA
>JBBMKE010000009.1:9482402-9496318 GCA_037834125.1 Lippia alba | reverse complement strand
CATATATAAAAATATTAAATTAATTTAAAAAACCATTTTTTTAATTTAAAAATTACTTTTTAAATTTAGGTCAAGCCGAGTCGAGCAGCTCGCGAGTCCTGGTCGAGCCGAGCTCGAGCCAGGAAAAAAAAAGGTCAAAGCTCAGCTCGGATTGGCTCGATTACATCCCTATTTTAGATGTTACCATTGATACTCTGGTTGCTTTCTCTAGTTATGTTTGTGGACAAGTTTACTAATTCTTGCTAGTCACTTTTCGCTTGGAAGACTATCTGTTATTTGTCCCCTTAAAGCTTACTACACTTTGCGATGGAAAAAAAAAGGTCATTAACTTTCGAAAATTGCATGCTCCCTCCTTTTAGGACAAGTTACTTACACTTTAAATCGGGGTAAATAGTCTGAATTGGTGGAGCAACTTGTTATTTATGACTAGTAATTCCGACACACTCTACGAATGTGCAAATAATAAATTGTATTTATTTAAATATATATATTTAATTAAAAATTTTATATTAATATTTATTTTTATAATTAATTTTTAATATGATTAATAAATAAAAATGTAATGCAAAATATAAGAAAAAAAATGGGAAAAATATAGAATAGAAAAAACTAAAAGTAAGTTGAGAGAAAAAAAATAATTAAGAGATAAATACAAATAATAAATGTAGAGAGAAAAATAAAAAAATGGAGTTTTTTTTTTTTTGGAAGAATCTAAGAGACCAAAAGCGATTACCCTAAGTAGCTGGCACTTAATAGTATAGATAAATTGCAAAAAGGCTAATTCCATATAGATCCTGTCTTTTGGGGCTTAGTGCGCTTTGCCCCTTAACCTTTAAATCGGTGCGATTGTCCCCCTAACCTTTAAAAAATATCACAGTTAACCCCTTTGAAAAAACTTTAACAAAGCAATCTTGAAAATTTTGATTTCAAATGTGTCGATGTTATACATCAAATTGAAGCTCTTGATGCAAGGAACACAACAATGGTCTCGAAATCAAAATCCGACAACCAATGAAGAAGAAATCATTGGTCAACGTGGACGCGCTACGAACGAAGCTTTTGACAGCTAATAGAGATGAGCGGGTATGAATTTTATTCTCCTTGGAGAGACGAACACGATGATAGTGGGCTTGAAGCTTGGGTCGCCGTGACGGAAGAGAAATCGATGGTCAAAGTGTGTTCGAAGGGGCTAAGTGTGATATTTTTCAAAGGTTAGGGGAGTGGAGAAATCGCACTGATGCAAAGATTAGGGGGTAAAGCGCACTAAGTCCCAAAGGATAGGGAGTGTCTGGAATTAGCCCATTGCAAAATTATGCAATATTTTAATTAAAAAAAAATCTATCCTAATTTATTTAGAATGCTCAACTTTTCTTTTGTTAAGATGAATATATTATTGGTGGGGGGTGGGGCATGATATAATACTATAAATAAATAATTACTTAAATTTAAATGATCCAAAAATAATAAAACAAATATGGTTTTACAGAAGTACTTATATAGACATTTTAAGTGGTTGCTATATTATAATTTCTTAGTAAACGTAGCGTTAGTAGAAAAGATCAATTTGATAAAGTAGATCATGTATATATAGTATACAAAAATAAAAAAAGTTTAAAAATATCAATTTATAGTGTAATTCCAAATTCAAAATAAAAACAATAATTCTATTCAAATAGACCTTTTCCAAAAAAAAAAAAAAGGCAATTCCAAATTATTTATCCGGCAAAGCAAAATACTTAATTATATTTTTTATCACTATTATCCATAAATATTTGGAGATATCATATAAAATTAAACTCTTTTTTACTTTTTCCCTCTTGTTTACATATTTTCCAGTTAATTACCAAAACAATATTCTTTTTCCGGGTAATTAACTCATTTTCATAAGGAACATGAAAGGTGGGGTCCAACGTAAAACATACTCCACTTCAATTGCCGTGAGTGGACTACAATACATCGCCCAATAACAATCCGCCACGTCAACATTCTCGCAACTTAAGTTGACCTTTCTACATCGTCAGCCAATAGAAAATCTCTACCTCACGGAATCCCCTACACCCTCACCGCACCGTAAAAAAACCAAGTCTTCCTAGCTCCGAGTCTTCTCTATAGAGTCTTCCAGAAATCCCACACATCTCCACGTCTACTAAGTGTCATTGCCCAATCAGATCCCGCCACGTCACATATAGAGCTCGAATGACCGTCCGATTTTCCACGTCGGCAATTTCAAACCAATCAGAACGCTCTTATTTTTTGGCACTATAAAACCTCACTATATCTCTGTTTCTCTCTTCGACTGAACAATCTGAGTGACAATTTCGCAGCAAATCGCAATGAGGAAGTGGACGATCTCCGTGCTCTTTCTGCTATGCCTGTTGTTTCTTCTTCCAGATCAAGGTACCTTTGGTTTTGTTGATGTTTTATTGTGATTTGATAATGTAAGGTGTGTAATTGGAGGAATGATTCGTGAGCTGTGCTTAATTCAGCTGTTTTTGGTTGGATTTGTGGTTGAAATGAAGCTTTTTTGCGTTAATTGATGTTTTGGTGGGTGAATTGGTGAACTTTAGGTAGGAAGATACAGGCGAATGCGGAAGTAGATTCGGATGCGCCGGTTGATCCGCCGAAGGTGGAAGAGAAGATCGGAGCTGTTCCGCAGGGACTGTCGACGGATTCTGATGTGGCTAAGAGGTAATGTGTTTTATTGAGCTCGTTTGCATTTGTATAGAGGATGAATGAGAAGCTTGGGTTTATGGATTATGTTGATGTGATTTAGGGAAGCTGAGTCGATGTCGAGGAAAACGCTTCGCGCGAATGCGCAGAAGTTTGAGTTCCAGGCCGAGGTGTCGAGGCTTATGGATATTATCATCAACTCTCTGTACAGTAATAAGGATATTTTCTTGAGAGAGTTGATCTCCAACGCTTCAGATGTGAGTTTTTGTTGTGTTCTATGGTTAGTGTTTTGGAGTAATTTTGTTAACATAGTTGAGAGTGACGTGTGGCTGCCTTCTGATTATTCAGGCTCTTGACAAGATTAGATTCTTGTCACTTACTGACAAGGAAGTTTTGGGTGAAGGTGACAATGCCAAGCTTGAGATTCAGGTTAGTAGGCACTGTATAATAGTTTGGTTAAACATTAGCTTGTTATTTTGTTTTAAGGTATATGTTTCACTTCAAATTATATTTAATATTTTAGCTGTATATATTTTCAAAAGATTACCTGAATGTCAGATGCCTTTTTTCGTGAAAATTATCATATATGTGGATTGAACTGTGCAATTCATCTTATGTGGTTCATAATTAGTGTAGATTTTGTTGTGAGAAACAGATTCATATCTCTGTAACTTAATTGGCTTAATCTGATCTTGGATCCTGTGACTATAATGTATGCAGATTAAGTTGGACAAAGAAAAGAAAATACTTTCAATCCGTGATAGAGGTATTGGAATGACAAAAGAGGACTTGATCAAGAATTTGGGAACAATTGCTAAATCTGGAACTTCAGGTAATTATATACTGAGTTCGAGCAAGTATGATGATGGGTTTGGACCTTGTTACTTGTTAAGTTGCGTTTTCTGAGTAAGTAAATATTTTCACTAATTGTCCCTTTTATGTCTCTATACAGCATTTGTGGAAAAAATGCAGACAAGTGGAGACCTTAACCTTATTGGGCAATTTGGTGTTGGATTTTATTCGGTATATCTTGTTGCTGATTATGTTGAAGTTATAAGCAAGCATAACGATGATAAACAGTATGTTTTTGGACCTTCACCCTTTTGTAATAAGTCATACCTGTCCAATGTTAATCTAATTATTGTTAATATTGTGACTTGCTTACAGGCATGTATGGGAGTCCAAGGCTGATGGGGCTTTTGCAATTTCAGAAGATACATGGAATGAGCCACTTGGTCGTGGAACTGAAATCAGGTTGCACCTTAGAGATGAGGCCCAAGAGTACCTGGATGAGTTCAAATTGAAGGTAGTGTTTTTCTTATATGTTTATAGCTATAGATGATTAACTAGTTGGTATCCACTCCACCCACCCACACACTCGCCCAAATATATCTGTACATGCCAAATTAGGACATCACTTGGGAGATATTTGAAGAATCCTGGTTCAGGAGAAATAGAAGGGTAGGAAGCCAATGGCATAGAATTTGTCTTGTAAGGCAGGCTGTTTTACACGTTGGACTTAACTGGGGCTTATAAAGGAATTTCACTGTATGGTTCTCATTAAGAGATAACATCATGTGAAGGGTAAAGTAAAACCACCCATCTTCTTTGCATGGTTACATGAACTTCAATTCGTGAAAACCATGCTAGGGTGTTTCTGTTATCCATCATTGGTCAGTTATGACATGTTATCAGAAAAGTTTGTATCAACTGTAGATCTTGACAGTCTTATGTTTTGTTAGTTCTTGAACAAATTCAAATTGATTTCTAGAGTAAAACTTTTGATGCCCGATATTTATACATTTTTGTAATATTTTCTTTAGTTTGCGATCATATCTTCTTTGTTAGTTTGTCCAGAGTGTTGTTGTTTCATTTCAGCATAATGATCTGGTTTCTCGATAATTATGAATACAGGACTTGGTGAAAAAGTATTCTGAATTCATCAACTTCCCGATATACCTTTGGGCCACTAAAGAAGTGGATGAGGAGGTTCCTGTTGATGAAGATGAGTCCGAGTCCAGTGACGATGATGAATCAGGTATGCATGATTTTCATGTAAAGCCACCATTCTATTACTAAATATACTTCTATGTCATCAACTCTCAATATTATATGTCAGTCGTACTGTAAAAACAACTCTTGTTTCTCACATCAATCTGCTATACCCATATACAGCTGAAAGTAAATCTTCTGAGGAGGAAGAAGATGCTGAAAAAGAGGAGGAAGAGAAAAAACCCAAGACAAAAACTGTGAAGAAAAAGACCTCTGAGTGGGAACTTTTGAATGACATGAAAGCTATATGGCTAAGGAATCCAAAGGAGGTGACAGATGAAGAGTATACAAAATTCTATCACTCCCTAGCCAAGGTAGGCACCATATCAAAGCCTAGAAGGTTCATATTATTGAGCATTTGTATACTATGATTAACATTTTTACCTCACTAACAGGATTTTGGAGATGAGAAGCCTATGTCTTGGAGTCACTTTACCGCTGAAGGTGATGTTGAGTTCAAGGCCGTGCTATTTATCCCTCCCAAGGCTCCCCAGGATTTGTACGAGAGTTACTACAACTCGAACAAATCCAACCTGAAACTATATGTCAGGCGGGTGTTTATTTCAGAAGAATTTGATGAACTCTTGCCCAAGTACCTGAGCTTCTTGCTGGTAATCCTTGTTTTCTCATACTCTTTCTTGTGCTAATTTTTGTGGCAAAATTCAGCTTCAGGACATTTTTCTCACTATTCATGCTATGCAACCAGGGACTTGTTGATTCCGACACCTTGCCACTAAATGTATCAAGAGAAATGCTACAACAGCATAGCAGCCTGAAAACAATTAAGAAGAAACTCATCCGCAAGGCCCTTGATATGATTCGCAAACTTGCTGAGGAGGATCCTGATGAATCTAATGATAAAGACAAGAAAGGTACGGGCATATCTGTTTTTATTGAACTTCTTTCCAAGATTGCTTTATGATTTCTGATTTGGATATGAAATTTAATGTTCTATTGCAGATGTTGAAGAATCAAGCGACAAGGATGAGAAGAAAGGCCAATATGCCAAATTCTGGAACGAATTTGGCAAGTCAATCAAGCTTGGTATTATTGAGGATGCAACTAACAGAAACCGTCTGGCAAAACTTCTTCGATTTGAGACGTAAGTAGATAAACATTAAGTATGAATTGTTGCAATTTGATTCGTAGTATTCCAAAAGATTGACTGATTTCTTTTACGGACTACAGCACTAAATCAGATGGTAAATTAACTTCTCTGGATCAATACATCTCGAGAATGAAGTCAGGACAGAAGGATATCTTCTATATTACTGGAACAAGCAAGGAACAACTGGAGAAATCTCCCTTCCTTGAAAGACTGACAAAGAAGAATTACGAGGTAAGATATCATCCGTGCATCATTCCAATTGCTAACGTGTTTATTCTGCAAGCTTCCACACCTGACTTTCAAAATTTTTCTGCAGGTCATTTTCTTCACCGACCCAGTGGATGAATATCTGATGCAATATCTAATGGATTATGAAGACAAGAAGTTCCAAAATGTATCCAAAGAGGGATTGAAAATAGGAAAGGACTCAAAAGACAAAGAACTCAAGGAGTCCTTCAAGGAGTTGACCAAATGGTGGAAAGGCGCTCTAGCCAGTGAAAATGTCGATGACGTGAAGATAAGCAACCGTCTGTCAGACTCCCCATGTGTTGTTGTGACCTCAAAATATGGCTGGAGTGCTAACATGGAACGAATTATGCAATCCCAAACGCTGTCGGATGCTGCTAAACAGGCTTACATGCGTGGCAAGAGGGTGCTAGAGATTAACCCAAGGCACCCGATCATCAAGGAGCTACGAGAGAGAGTCGTAACGGACCCTGAGGTATTAATTAATGTTTGACCCAATATTTAAGACAGTGTATTTTCTTCTTGACAATGTCATCTTGATTGATTTCCTTTCGTCTTTGTACAGGACGACAGTGTTAGGCAAACAGCACACCTCATGTACCAGACTGCCCTTATGGAGAGTGGCTTTATGCTACAAGATCCCAAAGATTTCGCTTCCAAAATCTACAGCTCGGTGAAAAGCAGCCTCAAAATAAACCCTGATGCAGCAGTTGAAGAGGAAGACGACGTAGAGGAAGTCGAGACCGAATCTAGTGAAAAGGAAACAGAATCCTCCTCCTCCTCCAAGACTGACGAATCTCACGATGAGGACGTGAAAGATGAGCTGTAGACTTAAGACTTGCATTTCCAGAGGCAATGACGATGATCTTGAAAATCCTCGAGATATTCGCACACCTTTTATACGCGCAAGCTTCGGGATTTAGGATTGCAAGTGTTGAATTCATAGGTCACTAAAACATATGCACCAGGAATTTTGTGCTTTTTTTCTTTTCCTTTTCCTGTGGGATGTAGAATAGTAATTTCAAATTTCACTTTGCAGCAGCATCTTTGTGTCTTTTCCTATTTTCCTTTCTAACGAGTTTTTCTTAATCACCCGGATACCAAGGTTTAAAGCTGCTTACCAGAACTTTTATTTATGCAAGAACCTCAACATCAACGCATATATAGGGAATTCTAAAGATTTCCTGGGAAAAAGTAGAGATGTTCTCATAAGTTACTCATACTATGTGGAGATATCTATATAATTTCATAAAGTCATTCGGTCTAAATATTACATGAACAAAAGTTAGAAGATGACAATGCTACTAGGGGCGGATTCAGGATTTCAGAAAAGCCGGGGCTGAAAATTCATGACCCTCAACATAATCCAAAAATAATTTGAAAGCTAATGTTCTCTTTTTCAAATTTAATTTTTGAAAAATATGACATTTTCATTGGCAAGGTCCATTAGACATATAATTTCTTCCAATGTAAAGCGGACATCATAACTCTCAATAGATTTTCATAACTTCAGGTCACTAATTATGCCCTCAAGATTAAATCCCGCACTACCAACATTAATTCTTTTTTGGTTTGCAATTGGACTTGATAATTCAATAGTACTATTCGATTTTTTACCAAATATAGTTGCATGACTATATCAATCATTTTTCTCTTTCCTTGTGTTGTAGTAAGGGAAACACAGTCAACAAACTGCTTAAATATATAAGTTTTTGAATAAATTAAGAGAAATCTTTTAAATACTTTAGCAAAATGACAAATTGACATTCAAACAACAAAATTTATAAGAAAGTTTCTCCAAAAGTCGTAAATCAACTGCAATAAAAATTAAGTGGATAAATAAAAGATTTTGAAAACTTACGAGTTACCAAAGAGATAGAAACGATGAGACTTTCCTTAAATTTGAAGGTTTTGTAAATTGTGAGAGATGAATTTTTGGTTTTATTTGAATGTCGATATATAATATTTCCAAAATTTTAGTCTTAAATTTGATATAAAAAAAATCTAAAAAAGTGCAATTCCTAAAGAGCTTTTCTACCCCAATTTTTTATATATACATTTGAATTTTTTTTGTTAGGGTGGAGTTGGGGGCGGACTAATGGGGTATCGGGGTGGGGTGAGGGGGGGGTGGGGGGCTCTTGGCCTTCACTGGATCCGCCGGTGAATGCTACTACATGAAAAACATATCATTCGGAATATAAGTTAAAAGATGACAATAGTACTACATGAAGAATATGTCATTTGATTTGAATACTAAATAATGAATATAAGTTAAATGATCAAACGTGAAGACCTAAGATGTAGAAGATCATACCGCGAGTTATTGACATAGTTGGATTCGTAAAGTGTGGTAGGAGATATAATGAAAAAATAATAATAGGATTAAGGGAATAATTAAACTAATATTAGTTCCACCGTGTTTAACAAAACGTGCACCGTCAAACCGTCCATCTCCTCCTCGTTGAAAGAAAAACCTTATTTTATCTGTTTTTATGTACAATTTTACAAAACCCAATACGCCATTGGTGGGAATCACCCTAAGTTTAGGAAAAGAACAAAATTTTCAGATAATTATATTAACAACAGATTTGATACTTGTATCAATTGGTCCAAGGTGAGCCAGCATCCTTTTGACATAATTCTACGGTGGAACATAGTCTGTCCGATTTCATGAAGAATCACTTTATATTGATAATCATAGCAAAAGTGTAAGAGAGCTTTAATCAAAACGGAATATTCGCCTGTGATTAATGCACATCTCAGGCTTTTAATTGCAGCCGTCCAACAATATAAAAACAATAAGTCGAAGTGAGATCTTAGATAACATCATATCCTATAGTTATTTTATTCGGGATATTCAGACAGCTTAATAGATTTCGTGGATGTTTATAGGGGTCTGTTATATCCCAGGGTGAAAATTTTAGTTTAGTTTTGATTGGATTGAATTTAATTAATTATAATGATAATAATTTTATATTTATGATTTGATCTGTCATGCTCTTTACATTTTAAATTATCATAAATGTATAAGGTTTATTTTCTCATTACACCGATTTGATCCAATTAATTTCGAACTAAAATTAGCCCGTGCCATATTTGACTCATAGAGAAGATTGTAATGATTCATTGATAAATACAAATAGACCAAAGTTTTCGACGAGATTTGAGGTTTAGTTCATAAATACTTGCGCCCCGTAAACTTGAAGCAAAACTTCTCTTTCATCTCTCTATTAAGCTTAATTTGTGGTGCGTAATTCACACTAATCTATATTACAACAAGAATTAATTAATATTTTTTTGAATTCAACACAGTAAAATACTTGTGTTTGATTATTTAATTGCTAAAATTCATTTCTTGATAGTGATGAATATAGTTAATTAATTAATTGCCAAAAAGAATATCCAATTTGAGGAAATTAAATCAAGATTGACTAAATTAATTAAATACCTATAAATCAGCCAAGACTTTGAAAATGGTAGCCGACCCTTGTGACAGACAGTATGATTCCATCGTTCTTCTGGTTGGAAGACGAAAGAATCGCATAATTAACTACCAAGCTTGTTGTTGCAGGAAAGTAGCCAAACTTTGCTTTAAAAACCATAATCCACCAACCACACTCAACAGTTTTCATCATGAAGCAAACTATAAATTAAAAATAAATAAATCCCGCTTTACTTTATAAAATAATAAAATCTTAATAAATCTCCAATCGAACTCTTAAAGAACTAATTTCTTTATTGTATACTAATCAAAAAACATAATCGGAGACAATAACTAGTACAAAAAAGATGGCAAAAAAAAATATATATCCTCAAAATAAAAATTTAAGGAGTATCATTTCTATACACATAGATCATGTATGGTTACAAAATTTGAGCTTAATTTGTCATATTTAACCTATTGTAAGTGAAGAAATGAAAATAATGACAAGATTGTTGTTACACAAATACTCATGACACTAGAATAATAATGCATGGCAAAATGTGATGAGCCACTCGTCACAAAATTTGGCAGCCAGCCCGGCTCGTTATTAGTAGTATCTTGCGGCTGAGAACTTGAACCACCACCTGGATCCGCCGCCGCTGCCGGTGGTGGCAGTCCACTTGTTGTTGTCGCCGCCGCCATTGCCGGTGGCGATGAATCCCTTGATGATTTTTGACTGCAAAAAGTTACAAAAGCATTAATTAGGTAATTAACATTAAAAGGGCAATGTAGAAATAGAATAAAATTTTGGAATAAGAATATAATTCAGTTTCTTGGTATACCTTGTGCCTGAAGGGCAGAATGTAACCGTATAATCCGACCCAATACACGTAAAAGTACTCGTAGCATCATCATACGCGTAGCTATACGCTCTCGGACAAGCATTCTTGAACATCCCCGAGTAAACCGACGGCCGACACGTGTCCGGCGAGGCAAACGCCCCGCTGCAGCAATACTCGGGCATCCCAAAGGCCTCACACGCACTCTTGCACGCGTGCCCGTCCCCTGCCCGCAGCTCGCTCGGGCAGATCCGGTTCAAATCCGCCACGCAGCCGGTTGAGCCGCAGGCCCCTGAACCGCCCACCGGTTCGATCATCATGGGCAAGTTGTATCCATCAACTAAGCTGACGTCGTAGAAATCTTGGGCCGGGTTTGCAGCAATCGTGAACTCGGCCAATGTCGCCGGGGGTGTGGCTCCGTTGCCGTTGCATTCTATCTGGTTGGAGCCACAGTCGCCGGTGGCGCAGCTGCCTTGGCCGGTGGTGGGGTCAAATGAGCAGCCGGCTCGGGCCCAAAACCGGCCGGACCAGGAGGGTTGGACTTGGAAGGACCGGGTTCCCCCCGGTTGGAGCTGGAAACCGGTCGAGCCTAAACCAGAGCTACCGGCGTTGGAGAGTATGCCGGGCCACACCGTGTATTCGCATTTGTTTACGATAGTGAATGTAGTGGAAAAAATACCTGAAGAAAACAAGAAAAAGATTAGGATCCGTGATTAATGTGAATTTAGGGAGAGAAATGGCAGAAAAATTGAAACTTTAGGAGATTAGTTAGTACATTTTGCAGTGGCGATTAGAATGAGGGTGATGTAAAGTGTTGATGACATTTGGAGGATTAAAGTGTGATAAGGTTTGTTAATGGAGGAGGAGAGTGAATATTGCAGGTATGATTGTAGGGTTTATGGGAATGAAAAATGGAAGAATGAGGATGGGATTATATTGGGTGGTTTTATAGCCCATAAAATTGTCTTCAAAATATGGGGATGAGAGAGGAGAGTTTGGGAGCGAGAGAGAGACTATGTGTTGAGGATTGTATTTATATACTTCTTCCGCTCAGTGTGTGTGGGAGAGAGGATTCTATATGGTATTATATTTAAAATTTTCAAATAGGGTAAGATTAATATAATCTATGATCTACGGATAGTGATATGGATAAGATACGATACAAATACGATAACATAATTTTATTTTTAATTTATCATGCAAGAAGTATTAAATACGCTGTCCAACATGAATATTTGACATACATAATATGACACAATAAAACGATACTTTTAGAAGTATCCGAAAATCACAATATATAATTAAAGACAAAACTTTCAATGATTTGACGTTAACTCAATTTGTTAAAAGACGTATAGTATTATATACCATCTGAAACATGGATGATATACGATTTTTATACCGATTGTAGAAGAAATTTTGAATCAGAATCGATTAGTTGAGGTTGTAAATAAAAATGGTAAAAGAATTACGAGGATTAATCTAAAAAATGCAATGATCCATTTGGTCAAAAACCTTTCCCCTAGTAATGATGAATATTTTTGGGCGTTAAAAGTAAATTTATTGGTTATCATATGATTGGTTTGAATATTAAGTTACTTACATTTAAGACCAGAAAATGAAAAAAAAAAAAATTAAGTTACTCACATTAGACATAGAGAACCAACTTTAAAAAAGCAATTCATTTACGCCCAATTAAATGATAAATAAAGAAAATTTTCCTATTATATATGGTTGATCCGCCATATGATTTGACACCTCAACTAGCTAATTTTGACTGCACTTTGGTATTCTGGAGAAAAATAGAATCAATCTTGCCCACCATTTCAATATAAACATTGAACGATAAAAATCTACAGCATTCTCATTTCTCCATATAAATAATATTAATACTAAGCATTAACTAATGTATTAATTACTTTCGAAGGAAAAAAAATGAATGTATTACTTTTGAGTCTCATCAACGTAGTTAAGAAACTAACAATAGTCCTCCTTTTAAAAATTGGATTTAAGTCTTCTTCAATTCATAATGCCCGATTCGTCATTCATTAAACTAAATAAAATAATTCAATTCGTAATCAATTTTTTATATTGGTGGCCGACCTTTTAGTGACTAATTAATTAGTAGATAGTAATCGATAAAATTGGCCATTAAGATAAATCAGTTATTAGATCATTAATGTGAGACAATTTAGATTTTAATATCTGCTTTTATTATTCATAACGCCACAAATACACATGGTCAGGTATAGAAAAAGGAATTGTAGAGAAAGAATAGGAAGGAATAGCTCGAAGCTCGTTGGTAAGCGAGCTCAAGAGAAGAATTTGGGCACCGAACACTCTTTACGGATTTTGGAACTAAAGAAAGTGGTGTAAAAACAAAAAGAATTGAATATAAAAATAACTCTGGAAGAATGTTATATTAAAGATACTAAAACCCTAAAAGGACTCATTTTCAATATAAGAGACCGTAGTTACATAAATTCAAAAGGTAGAGAACATACCAGAAAGATTAAAAGTTGGATTGAACGAGTACATATCAATTATTTTAGTAATATTATCGTTTTAGAGGTCACAAAATCATGCTTTTCATTTGTAGGTAGTGCATGTCAACCAGCTTAATACTTTTACGAAGGGCCAAACTTATCACGAAACTATTTTCTTTTGAAAATAGCGTAGAGAATATAGGCTTTTCTCTGCAGTAGGCTGGTATACAAGATAGACTGATATAGTCTAGTTTTCAACTTCTTGTACAAGTTAGAAGCTATAAGCTAGAAGCTGTGTTGTGTTTGTTGTTCTGAATAGAATAGATCCTCCCATTATTATTATTAATTAATCTACGGATGTAAAATGATTGACACTATACATATTACAATAATTGGAATCAACTTGGTCAGATCATTTCAGAAAAAAGGAGAGGTTATCAAGAGCCAACACCTTCACCTTCGTTAATTGGTTGGTCAAAATGCCATGCAACATCAATCGATAAACTGATTCCACACATAATTATAGATATGCTCGATATGTAATTATAAGTAATTCTTCATGCTCGATGCGTTTGTTATATTTTATTCATAGTAATCAATATTTAGTTATATATAATCAAGGGTTTCACACCTTATTAAATAGTATATATTAGATAATATCAGAAATTAACTAAGCATGAGTTTTTGTAACAACGATTCTTGGAGAACATAAAACAACTTGCAACATAAGAAGTTTAATGAGTGGATTCCAAATTATCAAAGGACCGAGTTATTTCAATATTTCCTTCCAATTATTTTACACATGTGATTTTTCATTAAAAATTTATTTATAACTATCCACTTTAAGAATATTAATTTATGAAAGCCTCAAACTTCAAATAATAGTGTTATTATTTCGAGAGTAAAAGGTAAACCAGCCAACGGAGTTGGAAATTAAAATTATAAATATTGTTTATTAAAGTTTTTAAACAAAATGTCAGGATGGCCGAGTGGTCTAAGGCGCCAGACTCAAGTTCTGTTCTTCGAGAGAGGGCGTGGGTTCAAATCCCACTTCTGACATATTTATTTTGTCCATTTATTTTATCTATATT
>JBBMKE010000009.1:9438217-9467648 GCA_037834125.1 Lippia alba | reverse complement strand
TAGAGTCCTAAAAGTCATCAGGATTAGGGGAGTTCTTATACATGCACAGTCAAAGTAAATCGCAAACCCAAACAAGAACATATAAAGAAGTGTTGCCTTAATTCGTTATTTTATTCAAAGATTGTCTGTGATTACAATAAGAAAAGTACAAATCGGATATACAATTAGCTTTCTAGGGCACTATTCCTAACACAGTATCTCGCCTAAACAGGAAGGTCAGTAGGTAACAATAACAGTAGGTTCAATTCAATAAATATTTACTCGATTACAATCTTCAAACAATATAAATATAAATATGTTTTAGGCCAAAACTTTATTCATGCAGGTTTTAGGGTTTGATACATAATTAGAACGGAAAATATCCTCACCTGGAAGACGATGAGACAAGAACGAGAACAAGGACAATACGGGTGCCTATTCGATCCGAAAGTCTCCGCCCTGGAGAAGAACTGTACAATGAAGGGAACAATGTATACTCGTGAGAAACGAGTCAATATGAAATCAATTAGGACACACGGCATTGTTATGATGTGTTTGTGATGTGATATGGAATAATAAACATGTATGCGAGCATTATACAATAGTATGCTATGCCATGATTGTGTTCATGTGCACAATTAATGTTTGACGTATCAATAAGTGTGCAATTCAAGTGTACGTTTGATACGTGATCATATAATCATGCTCGATTTTAATTTAAATCAATTAATTAGCTAAACAATTTATGCATTGCATGTAAACATTCAATTCACACTTCCCAAAGTCATATAAACACGTTACGCACATTAGGGAACCAAGTAAGGCACATAAGCACGTTCACAGAAGAGAAAACAAGTGAGTCAAAGCAATAAAACAGGGTCAATGGGGTCCATCCCGGTCGGGACACGAAAAACATTAAAAAGGGTCCCGACCGGGCCTCCCGAAACAAAACTAAAAGGGGACCCGGCTGGGACAAAAAAATCTCGGCCGGGACGAGTGACCAGGCCTACTACTGGAGGTGTATCACGACCGGGACAGAAAATACACCGAAAGGAGTCCCGACCAGGACGAACGTCCAGGCACACTACTGATAAGGAATCCTGGCCAGGACTAGAAATACACTAATCTCGATCCCGGCCAGGACTCAAGACGTCAAAATAGGGAAGGGCTACGTTAAGACGGAAAACCATGCCGAAACGGCCAAACGAGGCATCACTGGAGCCCAAAACCAACAACAAACAACAAGCAACACACAAGACAAGCAAAAATATGATTGAAACACTAATCGAGGCACAAATACGACAAACCCATCAAAATACAATATATATACACATATACATACAATACCAATACCTCTAAAGAAATCAATAATTCTTTTCTTTTTTCTTAAAATTTATAAATAAATATATATATATATATAATAATTTGTTTAATTAATTATACATAATCTTATACAAAATTATAATAACTTATAATAATTTTTATTCAATATAATACTTAGATTATTTCGAAGTATTTAATGGTAAATTAGTAAATTTATAAAAATTAAAAGTGATTATCAACTTTTCTTTGCAAACACTTAACTGATTATTTTTCTTCTTATCACTTTTTTTTCAAGCACTCATTGCTTTTACTACTCTGATTTTTTGGGAGTGTTTGCAAACTCTAAAAATAAGCACTTATGAGATAAATGATTATTTATAGCAGTTTTGGAGTGTTTGGAAAACTGACTTCTGCTTATTTTAAGCAGAAATAAGCCAAAATCCAGAAGCAGCCCTAGATTCTGCTTCTGCTTATACGTTTTTTTTAATTTATTTAAAATTCTATTTTGACAATAATATTCTTATTAAAATATTAATATTCCTAATTAACCTTTTTACATAAAAATACAATTCTAATGTTTATATGTTCTTTTTTTTTTCCTAACTCGTTGAATATTTTTCTTTTCTTCTCCAATCAAAATTTTGTAATATCAAAAAATCTTATACCTTAAAAAATTTTCAATTACAAAGTAAATCTTCTATCTTTACTTAAGTTATATGAATTTATAAATAAAAGTATATATAGAATAATTCCATGTATAATTAATTATAAATAATCTTATACAAAATAATAATAATTTATTATAAGTTATATATTAATATAATATTTAATCATATTATAATATCCTAAAGTATTTTAAAATATTTCAGGGTAAATTAGTAACTTTATAAAAATTAAAAGTGATTATCAACTTTTCTCTGCAAACACTCAACTGATTATTTTTTTGTTAATCACTTTTTTTTTCCAAACACTCACTGCTTTTACTACTGCAATTTTTTAACGCTTTCACTTCTGCTTCTACTTCTACTTATGGAGTAGAGTTTGCAAACACCCCCTTTGTCACTTTTACTTCTGCTTTTATTTCTACTTATGGAGTAAAGTTTGCAAACACCCCCTTAGTCACTTGGACTCTTGGCTCTTTTCAGTTTTTTTTCTTTTTTTATTTATTTATTATTTTTGGCTTTTTGTTTTATAACGTTCTTCTCTTCTATTTTTTTTATTTTATTTATATTTTTATCATTCTAACAATTTTCTATAAACTTCTTTTTTCTCTCTCTTTTGAAAGAATTTCTCTTTTTTCACATTTTAATTCTTTTTATTTATTTTTTTATTATTTTTTATCTTGCATTCTTCTTTTTTTCTCTATATTTATTTATTTTCTATCATCACTCCAACACATTCTTTCAATTTCTCTTTTATCACATTTTAAATTCTTTTTATTTTCTTTTTCAATATAATATTTATCTTTTTTCCTCATATTTAAAATTTTTAACTAATATAATATTATCTTATTCTATTTATTAATTTATTATAATTTAATAATTAAATTAAAAATAATTATAAAAAATATATATTAATATGCAAAATTAATATATTTAAATAATAATTTTAGTTGCACACGCAAAGAGTGTGCCGAATAACCATACACACTCGATGTGTGTATGAAAAAAATTATTATTAAAATATATTAAAATTAAATTTTTTATATAATAACAAATAAATAATTATTAATGAACCTAATGCTTAATATAATAATATAGATAAAATTAAATTAAACATAAAAAAAATTAAAATTTTATTGATCAAAATAATAATAAAAAATTAAAAATATTAAAAAGAAGAATCAAAGAATTTGAAAAATATTAATATGATGCAAGAGAAAATCTAATTTAAGAAATAATATTAATTCGTAAATAAATTAAAAGAAAAGAAAGAAAAAATTGGGGTTAAAAGATAATACGTAAATAAATTAAAAGAAAATAACAAGTTTTAAAGTTAGAAAAAGAAAAGAAAAAAAGAAGTCTTAAAGTTAGAAAAAGAAAAGATCGTGCAAAAGAGAAAATCTTTTAAAAGTTAAGGGGCAAAAAAAAGAGTCCAAGTCCAAGATTTCTCTTTTAAAAGTTAAAGGGCAAAAAAAAGAGTTCAAGTCCAAGACAACAAATCGGTTACTACCTATGCAAAAGAGAAAATCTTTTAAAAGTTAAGGGGCAAAAAAAAAGAGTTCAAGTCCAAGACACCAAAGCGGTTACTACCTATGCAAAAGAGAAAATCTTTTAAAAGTTAAGGGACAAAAAAAGAGTCCGAGTCCAAGTCCAAGTCCAAGACACCAAAATGGTTACTACATGTCTTAATATAATAGTATAGATACAATCAATTATACTAGATTAATAAAGGATTCGAGTTTGGGAAATGCAGCTCAATTACTCGAACTTTAATCTACCCAAAGTCCTGAATTTAGAGAATGCAGTTTAATCAAAGATCTAGAATTTTAAAACCGCAGCCGATCTCTGAGTTTTGGAAACGCAGCTTAACTAGAGATCTCAAGAGTTCGAATTTTTGAGAACGTCATTACTATTGATAAAGAGTTGAGAAGACAAGTTAACTAGATATTTTGAGTTTCCAAATGTTCGAACTTTTGAAAAAATGCAACTATCAATAATAAAGAGAGTTTTACACCTTAATAATTCGACCCGATTTAACCCATATAAATAGACTACGGAACCCAAAAACTCACAAAAAAAAAAAAAATCATATAGAAATACCAAACTATCATATTGCCAAGAAAACGATCATATTACCAAACGGACTGGTTTTTCCCAGATAAATAAAACTAACCAATAACACCAATTTGAAGTGCAAATACTTCTCCTATATGAATATTATACTATCCTCCCCAAAATTAAGGCTATACACGACAAGATTCATGGTATGAGCATATAATCAAAATACCATAGACAAGAACTAAGAAGTACTCTTTACCTTGGATCCTCCTCCCTACTATTATCTACGAACTTCGAATCCAAACCATCTAACACATCCAAAACGTCCCCCTTTTGTTGCGTGAATCCTCGTCGCGGAGAGCTCCCCATGCTCTTACTCAATGCCCAAACCTTGTTCATCTTAACATTCGACATTACGAATTCTTGGCTCTTACTGAGCCCCGGTGCCAGCTTTCTTGTTTTCTTGACTTCTTCCAAAAGATTCTTGTCCTCGGATGAGAGCTCGATTTTGTGAACATTATTGTTGTTTTCGTTGTTGTTTGGTGTCTCAGGACTGAAGTCGGGTCCCTTTTGAGACGGAGAACGTGCTCTCATTGCTTTGATCCCATTATCTCTATATCGCACAAGGTTGATGAGACGATGAAGCCATGTTACTAGCTCGAGAATGCAGTGATCCACCTTGCGCTTGTCGGCATGATAAAGGGTCTGCAACCGAATCACACTGTTTAGTGTGCCTGTTGTCTTCCCAAAGTCGTTCCTGTCATAAAGATGAGGATAATGAATTGAGTTTCTTACATGGATTGGGATATTAAGACAAGGATGGACTTAGATTAACCTACCCTGTGTTGGCCCACTCTCCGACCCATCCGAACCCTTGATGTGCTCTGAATTTCATTGGCAGAAAACAGACAGGTGTTAGTTCATGAGAAGACTGTGCCTTACAAATCGAGACAAACTTTACAGGGTATAACGAAGGAAAGCCTTAAAAAGAATTGGGATAAAGAAGTTTTTGAAAAACCAACTATGCAATTTTTCAGATTTTATCATCTTACAGTATTGATAATTACAACGTTTGACAAATTACAAAAACTTCCCCTGGCATATTGACTAGTAAGTGTCGAGTGCTAAATAGGATATTCATAATAATTTAGTTATGTCATCATCAAAATTCACCTATCCAGATGTCAATTCTTTGAATCGGGAAGTTCTAGTAATTGCACTAATCTAAGAGGAAGCCTATGATTAGGCCAAGTAGAACTCAGGGGAAGTTGACAATGTTTGTGTAATTAGGTCAAATGTAAGGGTGTCGGTGTAATTATCCTTGTTCCTTTTTTAGCAATTGGCTTTCCAAGTCGGTGTAATTATCCTTTTTCCTTTTTTAGCAATTCACTTTCCAAACAATGGGAAGTTGACAATGTTTGTGTAATTTGGTTGATAAATTGTACCCAAAAACTATAAATTAGATGGTAAAGTATAAGAGATCACACAGTTCGGATGCAAAAAGATCTTTATTCCAAAAATTTTGTTTGTCGAATGCTAAAAGTACCGTACTTGGTGGTATCCGTAGCTACCGGAACAAGCCACTTGAGAGTTTTCTCCATCTCAGCTTTGATTTGAGGATATGTAAGCTGCAAAAGACGCAATGAAACAGCCAAGTCAAAGATTAATTTAAGTTGCATATAGATTCACGGAAGATAGGAGACAACAAATATCAAATGACATCGTAGAGGATTTTAAGTCCACCAAAATGATTCCCAAAACAGCTCAAAATTGGAGCTCAAGAATATCAAATTCTTTGAAATATGAATATCAGGGGTAGTTTGAGTAAATCTTGGGGAAAGTTTGTGTAATTAGTGTAATTATGTGGAACCTTAGGGCATGCTACTGTAAGTATCCATTTCTTTTATTATGATGGATCTGAAATATAGCTCAATATCCAAGCTTAAAAAGACAATGGACGAACCTGTTCCTTGGGATCAACTATCTGTAATTGCGAACGGAGAGAAATCTTGACAGTTGGTGGCAAGCCATTGTATAATGTGTCTCTCATATTTGGAGGGAGACAGGCGGGGCGTGATGCCTTTAATGAATATAAAAAATATATTAGTCGAAGTTTACATAACATTGGGATACACCATCAGAAAAGAGGTTTTATAAACTCACAATGTTATCGATCTGATTAATTATGTTCGCATAATGTAGAGCAAGGCCAGCAACACCTAGTCTTTCTGGTTTATCGACAGATGCTTTGCCAGCTGGCGGGAACCCTGCCATGTTACGGGATAAGTAATACATACATACATACATACATACATACACACATACACACACACACACACAAATGCCGATATATAAAGTGTGATTATACCATTATCTCCAAATGCATCAAAAATTCCTTGATGAATGAAAGTAACAATATCAACAAGCTTCTCCACAACCTGCAAGGTACAATACAAAAAAGGAATTAAATTAGCGATAGATAAATAACATAGAAAACAAATGAAATGTAGCAACGGTAGTTATATAATTTAGGATGAGGATGCAAGGAACTAACATGCAAAGCAAAAACATCAAGAAAAAAAATTCCACAATTATAAGTGAAATGAGAAGAGTACCTGCTCCAAAGTTTTAGACCACAGGGATTTCTTTTTCAAGCTTCTTACAATTTTTCGTTGATGTTTTAGCTCACTTAGTAACATGGAGAGACCGTCTCCTAGAATTACACAAATAACAAGATTCATCAATTAAGATAATGTTTTGAGAGAGAGAACAGGGAATTTATTTCATGTTTTGCTTCAAATTCGATAGAGTAATCAAATAAATATACATTTTCATCAAATTAATCAACACTCACAAACCTTTCTTAGGGAGGTGCAATGATTCTACTTCTTCTAACATCCTCTGATAATCTTGTTCGAATCTGTCCAAAGCATGCAACTCATGATACAATTCCTACATATGCAGCACCATCAACAAGAAATAAGCAAAGAGAAGAAGATCAGAGAATAAATTCCAACGAATAGTTATTACGAAAAACAGAGTATTATCACACTTACAGATGTATGCCGAGCTAGAGTGGTAAGTTCTTGCATGGTCATTTCTGCCTCTTCTCTCAGTTGTTTATTACTATCAGGGTCCGAATCCATCCTAACAAAGTGCGGGTTGTTTCAGTTGTTATTTTCTCTTCAACCACAAATAATAATAATAATAATAATAATAATAATAATAGTTCGAAACTAAAAAGATGCCTAAATAAAATACAAAATAAAACCTACTTTGCGAAAAATCTCTCAAGATTGTGCCATTGTGGATCTTTACACATATTTCCAAATCTGATAACCTCACGAGAGAATAACTCAAATTCCTCCCTGCAACAAGTTCGAGAACACAATTTAACCAATAAAGAAAATAAGAAATAACTACATTGCCTCCCATATACCTATGTAAAATTAGAAAACTTTCCACTCCTATTTTTAAGAATTACACTACCTCCCTTTTAACTTTTAATTTCCATCTTACATGCTTTTTGTCAGCAAGAAGATGATACTCGTGAGAAAAACCAACTTAACCGATAAATGAAACACGAAAGAATTACCACTCCCTCCCCTATAACTATGTGCAATTACAAAAATCTCCCCTCCTACCTTTTAAAATGGTGAATACCTACGATTAGACTAAAAAATGATACCAAGTAAATAACTAAGTACCTTTTGTCAGCAGCTGCTATTCTGAGGAGCTCATTCATATCTGTGGAAACCAACTTTCTTACGCCGTCTGAGTGCAGAATTTCTTTTTTCAAAAACTGGATTTTTTCTTCAGAAAGCGACTGAAACAAGTTTGAACCCTTTGCTATGGTATTCGCAACTTCAAATGCTAATATGGAGATTTTATTTCCTCTAGATGTCACACCAGTAGTAAAACCACCAGAGTTCAAATTTGTCATGCTGCTGCCTAAAGTATCTAATATATCCACTGCCTTCTCTAGTCCTACAGAGCCAGCCTTTCCGAGAAACGAGGTCGCATGAGGTGCCTACATAAACAAATTCTAGTTAATATCTACTATGTAATAAATACTAGTAATTTTGTTTGCATGGGAAGTAGGCTGAAGGAAAAGGGTAGTTATTGTATTAGCATTTTAAGCTCAATTAAACTGTTATTCACCTGACACCATGTGTAATCATGCCAATTTCCCTTATTGGTTTGGATACTAATAATATCATCTTTTGGCAAAATGAACTTGGATCGCAATGGAGAAACGTTTTCAAGAAACTTCGATAACATCTTAATACATACGAGAGCAATTCCAAAACTTCACTAAATTTGAAAATGTAATCATTTAAAACTATGCCTAGTTCCCAACAAACGGCGTTAACTCGAAGAGCTTAACAGTTCACAAATCCCAGCTACAACAATCATTCCCCCAAATCATCCAATGAAATTCTATGCCAGAAATTCCCCACATCCATACAACATAATCCTCTTCACAACCAATTTCGCGAAATTACTCATTTTCCACACACATATTACATCAAACTAAAATCAACATCCTAAAACAAACACACAAAAGGCAGTTACACTTCACACACCTTGCTAGCTGGTGTTCTTGCCGGTGTTGGTGGCTTCAATTCTCGCGAAATCGAGAGATGAAGCTCACCCGAATCATAAAAACTCTTCTCATAACCATCCATCTCATCCGGATATCTGTAAGAATCATCATGATTACTATTCTTCCCAAAACTCCCCATTGATTTCATATTCCTCTTCATCGTTCCTCCAGAACAAACAGCTCCCATTGTGTCTACACACACAAATCCCGCACCTAATTCACAAAAACTTCACAAAACAACAGCAGCCCATCAAGAAACACAAACGCCCAACCAAAATTACGCTCAGATAACACAAAACCCACTTCAAAAAATGGAATCTTGAAACCACTAACCATACCTTCAAAGACTTTTCCACGGGAAAATGGCAACAAGACCGCGTCAAAACGAAATCTGTCCGAAAAAGGGATATTCTCAGCTTCGATTAAATTAATATGGATGAATTTAAACGGGAATTAATTCTCCAAGGAGAAAAGGACAAAGAAAAGGGGTTTTGCGGAGGCGAATTCTTGATCCCTCTTATCTTTTTTCCCTCTTTTCTTCAAAAGAAAACATACATCTCACCTCTTTTCTTGTTGCATCTCACTATCTCAGTATCAAAATTGAAAATTCCAGTATGAAAAAATGGGATTTTTTTGATTTCTTGATTATTACAAGAGAAGGTGAGTCCACAGGCTTTCATTTCATGTCAGTCACTGTAGTAACTCGGGAAGATTTGGTTGACTATTCAGCCCCTTTCCTGTTGAGTTTTAATCACGTAATTAGGCTCGTCATCATTAATTAATACTGCAATCATTTTGAGGTTGACTGTCATTTTCTTTGCTTGGTCTTGGTTTTACAGGTTTAAGGTTCTATTAATGAGTTTAATACGTGTTTAGATGATTAATTAAACTTTTGGCGGAAATTGAGGTTAGGAAATCATTCAAGGGTAGAAATGTCATTTCGTTAATGAGTCAAACACGTCACGTTATTGGTCTTATGCATTGAATGGTCATAATTCGTGAAAGAAATGGGGAAATAACCCCACCAAATGTTTAAGCCTTTCTTTCTACAGTGTAGATTTTTTTTTAGATTTAATGATGCCGTGTCTTTGATGGCGTTGACACGTGGCCGGTGCTTATTGGTTTTTCTCTAGTCGGGATGATCATGTATAGAGCTCTCCGTATCAATGGTTCGTATAAATTCGACTCGAAAATTATATATATTTTTTTAAATTAATATAATATCGAATTGCTAAACTTTAAAACGTTTCGTTGCTTCTTACAACATATTTGTTTATTTATGGGTTGAATTTGGAGCCAGCTGCTCAAATTTTGATCAATTTCCTTTCAATTTTTAAAAACTTAGGGAGTTATTTGCTTTGATTAGGATTTACGGGTATTTTGTGATTTAAATCCGTTATTAGTTTCATAAATTGGATACATTACACATGATCAAGCCCATTTTGCAATTTTAAAATAAATAAACTCTAAAACTTCTGTTAATGTATAATTAATTGTTCATGAGTGAACTTCTTTATATGTTCCTTTCATTACTTGGTCAGATGCGCACTTCAAAAGGACTAGTTTAGTTTAACTGGCCACACCCATAATAGAATTTATGCACAGAGAAGAAAGCATTTTTATTTTCTATTATACAACCCTTCTTACTCTATTTCAATTTCAATATTGATAATATAAAAAATAAAACAGTGGATTCAAACCGACAGAAATGTGTCCATGAACTGTGATAATTAACTAACTACAAACACATCAATCAAATATAGATACGACACGAGCGGAATAGTAATAAAATGGAGTTTAACCTACTGTTTTATTTAGAATTAGCCTTTAATCTGAGAAATTACCGGTGAAAAAAGATACAGAAAGACAAACATTTCTTGACTAGGAGGTAATAAAATCTCCATCAAACAAAACTCCTACAACTCCTCAATGATCTCACCACAATCAGCAATCACAACCGGCTCACAAGTATCCCCGGACTCCGATCCGACTTTCTCGATCTCCAACACGACGTCGTACCCCTCCACCACCTCCCCGAACACCACGTGCGCGCCGTCGAGCCAATCCGTCTCGTCCGTGCAGATGAAGAACTGAGACCCGTTCGTGTTCGGCCCGGAGTTCGCCATTGACAGGATCCCCGGCCCCGTGTGCTTCCTGACAAAATTCTCGTCGTCGAACCTCTCCCCGTAGATGGACTCCCCACCCGTCCCGTTCCCTGCGGTGAAGTCTCCGCCCTGGCACATGAACTGCGGGATCACGCGGTGGAAAGTAGAGCCCTTGTAGTGGAGGGGCTTGCCGCAGACGCCGAGGCCCTTCTCGCCGGTGCAGAGGGCGCGGAAGTTCTCCGCGGTGAGGGGGGTGGTGTCGGCAAAGAGCTCGATCACGATGCGGCCGTAGGGGTCGCCACCGATCGAGATGTCGAGGAAGACCTTGGGGTTGGGCACCGTGGAATCCATAGGGTGTGGTGAGGGGTTGTAGGGATGATTGGCGAGGGATTTATAGGGTGTGGAGGTGGTGAAAGTGAAGGTATATCGTGGATGATCATGGCGACATGGGAATAGTATGATATTCGTGGGTTGTCTGGGACTCACATGAGCATTATGGTGGGCATCTTATCGGGTGTCCAGAGAATTGGAAACTGACCTACAAATGAATGTGGTAGTAAAAGCATCTTGTTCCACTTTCTTTTTTAAGGGAAAATTTTTATTCCTAAGCATATTATGATTGCCCTCCCATATTGACTTATTGTTACAATGAGAAAATTATATTTGACGACCCTGCTAGATATGGTAATAGCAATGCAATTCATCTTTATTCGAATATTACAATTTAGTCCCTAAATACTATGGACCGTTTGATTTTTCTATTCTGTTAGGATTCCTTTAGATCCCTAAGGACTGCATTATTATATGTGTAATGCATAGAAATCGTTTTGTTGGAATATGTATATTGCAAGGATGAATTTATTATTTTATTAATTAAATTAATGGAAGGATGACCCAACCCTAACAGAACTTTAACGGAATGTATGGATCACAAACGGTTCATAATATTCAAGGATTAAATTATAATTTTCGAATAAAGATGGACTACATTGTAATTACTCTATCTAGTAGGGTAGTCAGATATAATTTTCCCTACATATTTGAAAATTGTGTTTTATCTTTTATTTGCTAAATAATGAGGGGTACAATTGACCCCATCAATTATTATTATTATTATTTTATTATTATACAGATATATGTTTATGTAATTTTATGGGAATTTTCATTATTATTCCCCCACCAAAGTTAAAATCAATATTAATAAGGTTTACTTTTTTTTAATATTCTGCTTTAATCGAACCCCTTAAAGTCTTAAACGAATTTTTTTGGCTCCACCGCTGATTTCACTCATATATATGTGTTATGTGTATAAATAGACGGCTCATATTAAAAGAGATAAATAACAGTAATATGGAAAAAAAAATTAAAAGTTCTCTCTCTTAATTTGAATTGTCTATGTATACACATGACGCGTATGTATATGTGGAACGGGGGATGAAACACAAATACCTATAGTTATAAAGAATATGTTTGGATAGGAAATTGGATGGGACTGCAACTAAGCTTGACTCATATAGGGTTATTCAACCTCGAATTTAATTCAAAATTGTGTGTTCCAACTCTTGAAGTGGTTGTTATTTGCAGCCAGAGCTCAGAATAAACTTGAACTCAACTAGCTAGACTGCTAAAAAATATATGTATTGATGCGATCTCTAGAGCTTGTACCCTTAATGTTGTCCGACAAATGTTTGAAGATGTCAGACACGATGTCTCTACGACCTAAGCAACACGGGAAGAGCTCGTTAGGATACACGTTGAGAGTTCCTCAGCGTGGATAACAGTGAAATTTAAGATGTTTATAATGAATAGTATTAGGTCAATTCATGAAGCAACATTTGAAACAGTTCTAATCTTTCCAACTTTCCTTTCTAAGTTGATGAAAGGGTGATACTTATTGCTTTGTTCAATAAATAGAGTCTTTTTTTTTTCCAACCAAACGGGCGAGTTCACTTAAACAAGGTTTTAGATTTGAACTTTATGAATGTAAGAGACGTCCCATGAAAAGCGACTTCATCGGGCTCTAATTGGGCGAAATGCTAATTGGCATATTAGGGGCTTTTAGCATTTAATTAGGCCATTTACAAATGAGGCTTGGGCCCAGTTGAGCATTATTATTGCCCATATCATGTGTGGAGAAGTTGAGAAAGGAACATTAAACAAATTATGTACTTCTACAATACTCTAGTTTGAGTATAGTACTATATGTTAGTTTAAAGGGGGTAATAGGGTTTTTCCTGGGAAGCGGAAGCACAACTATAAGATATTATTAAGCTTTGAGACATGAAAAGCTGCCAAATTAATACAACTTTTATTCGTTACGTATAGTTACACGCATGCATTTTATTCTGATTTAATATTTATGCATATATGCATATGCATTTATTCATCATACAAAGTTTTCACGGGCGTACCACTGATTTATTCAATATCTACATCATGATAGACAACACAAGTCCTAAGACTTAGAAATATGACCGCAATCAGAAATCACAACGCGCTTCGACTCACCCGATGCGGACCCGGCCTTCTCGATGGCGCCCAGCACGTCAAACCCCTTAACCACCTGCCCGAACACCACGTTCTTCCCATCGAGCCACGGCGCTTTGTCCATGCAGATGATGAACTGCAATCCATTCGTGTTGGGCCTGGTGTTGGCCATCGACACAACACCCCGGCGGTCGTGCTTCCTGGTGAAATTCTCGTCTTCAAACTTGCCGCCATAAATGGACTCTTCGCCGGTGCCGGTGATATCACCGCCCTGACACATGTATCGGGGGATCATGCACGCTGTCGATGGTGGAGCCCTTGTAGTGGAGGGGCTTGCCACTGCGGCCGACGCCTTTCTCCCCTGTGCAGAGAGCGCGGAAATTCTCCGCCATGCGGGGATTGGTGTCCGAGAATAGCCCTATTTGCGTGCGGCCCAAGGGTTGACCGCCCATTGTCTTTTCGAGCATGATTTCGGGTGGCTCTACACGGTCGGAATCGGTCTCCATGGAGGTCATTCCCGGCAAGTCTACGTCTACGTCAATGTCGACCATGATAATTCTCTAAGGCTTGAGTAATTACTTGTGGTGACTCGATTTGAGTAAATGTGATGACTCAAAATTAGCCAGGGTTACATACATGCCATTGCCAACACTTTTATGAACTAGCTACCTCTAACATAAATATATATATCCCCACATCTACAACCTAGCTAATAATTACGTATACTCATCTACAAGGGCGACGCCACACATAAAAAGTGGGGTCACTGAGAAAAAAAAAAGAGTTATATATGTATATATTTTTATAATTTTTATTTTAAGAATAACTATTTTGACCCCATTTAAAAATTAAAAAAACATTGTGTTGACCCTCTAAATTTAAAATTGATATAATTAAAAAAGTTCATGAACCAAAAAATAAAAATAAGTGTCTATTTAATGATACTCTAAAAAGAACAAAAAAATAGTTTTCTTCAATTCCAAAACAAGGATACTTTGTAAACTCTTTTTTTTTTTTTTTTTTGACGAGGGGACGGCCCACATCAAATCATCATCCACAAAACGTAAAGCAAAAGTAGGAATATCAAACGCACCAACGCAACCTGAAGCTGCATTTCTAGCTAAAGTGTGGGCCACCTTATTGGCTCTACGACAAACAAAGGAGAAACGAACACTCGTGAAGGCGGACCAAACTTCCTTAATGTCTACAATTAAGTTGCCCGTGTTAGAAAGATCTTCTTCGGGCCTTTGAAGCTGGTTGATCACATTCAAACAATCTCCTTCAATCACAATCTTACTCCACCCAAAATCTCGACCAAGTCTCACCGCAGAGAGAGCCGCCCAAGTTTCAGCTACAACTGGGTTAGAAGAATGTTTGAATCGGTTAGTTTCCCATCCAATACAGTTCCCATTACAATCCCGAGCCACCACACCAATCCCAATCTCATTCGTCTCCCCGAAAACAGCACCATCAAAATTCAACTTCACCCATCCATTGTCCGGTTTGCACCATTTAATAACCTCCGTACGCTCAACGAATCCCGGGCTGCATCAACACTGAAAACTGGACATAACATATTCTCATCGGCAAAATTGATCAACTGATGAGGTAACTGCACCACGCCTTCTGTCCTCTTCTTATTGCGGGCTCTCCAGACCGCCCACATCAGCACAGCAATACGACAAAGGACGCCATCCTCCACACATTTGCTAACCTCCTTCAATCCATCACATATGTTATTCGCTAAGAGCTGGACAACCACATCAGGTATGTTTGCAACCGCCCACACCTGCCGAGAATACGGACAATGAAAGAATACGTGAGCTACATCTTCTTGGTTATGCCCACAGTGCACACATACCACCTCCTCATAGCAGTGCCGCCGGCAAAGGTTCTCACCAGTCGGTAAGATGTTATGATAGAGCCTCCAAACGAAATTTTTAATCTTCGGTTGGACTTTCAGATTCCAAATTAATTTCCACACAACATGATTGATGAAAGCCTGGGACGAAGCTCCTTCCCTACTCGCCAACTCCTTTCGAACCGTGAAGTTTCCATTCTTATTGTAATGTCATACTCGTTCCAAGAGGAATATTGAGAATAAGATCAGCATCTCCCGGATGAAAACAATTGCGAATTTTTATCTCATCCCAAGCTAACCTATCCGGTAACATCAAATTCGCCACCCACTCCGGCTGTAACGTTGCCCCCTGATGAAAATAAGGTCTGAATGTATGCTTCTTAGGCAACCACCTATTGCGCCAGATATGAATTTGTTGGCCATCACCAACCTGCCACCTCGTGCCCGCGACAATCAGAAATCTTGCTTCGTGAAGACTTCTCCACGTATATGACGGGTAACGGCCCAATGGAGCATCCCAAACTTTCGAATTCGGAAAATATCTAGCTTTAAGGATACGAGAAACTAGAGATTCCGATTGGCGGCAAATTCTCCAAAGTTATTTAGCTAACATAGCCAAATTAAAAGCTTTGAGCGAGCGGAAACCCATTCCTCCACCAAACTTACTAGTGCATAACTTCTCCGAAGCAATCCAATGTACTTTCCGCGCTTGTCCACTTCCCCACCAAAATCAAGAGATCAAAGCTTCAATCTCCCCCAACACATTATCCGGTACAAGAAAGCAATTGAGCAAATAGAATGGTATAGCTTGAATCACCGCCTTAATCATAACCTCCTTCTCTGCTTTCGATAAGAACCTCTTCGAGTATCCATTCACCCGCGTTCTGATCTTATTCAACAGCCCCTGAAAATCTCTCCCGTCTCGACCGCCCAACTATAGAAGGAAGACCAAGATAGAGGTCTAATTTATCAACACCTCTCACTCCAAGTACCACGAGTAGGTCCCTTATTTTCGACTCCGGGATGTTTTTGCTAAACATTATCGAGGACTTCTGCAAGTTCATGACTTGCCCCGAGATCCTTTCATATAACTGCAACACCTCCTTCACGCCCTCCAACACCTGCAGACTTGCCTTTTCGCATATCATTTTATCGTCGGCAAACAACAAATGGGAAACCCGAGGGGTTCCCCGACAGACCGCTACTCCTTCCAGGCCACCTCGCCTCTCCAGATCCTGAATTAGACAAGACAACACTTATACACAAAGGAGGAAAAGATAAGGAGAGATGGGGTCGCCCTGTCGTATTTCCCTTTCGGGGGTAACAAACACAAATTCACCTCCATCCAACAGGAAAGAACTGGAAACCATAGATATGCAAGTCATAATTCACTCAATAAAAGGTAAAGAAAAGCCTAACCTGACCATTACCCGTTCGAGGAACCTCCATTCGACGCGGTCATACGCTTTACTCATATCGAATTTCAGGTTAAAATAACCTTCCTTTCTAGCATCTTTACGCCTAATGAAACGATTAATCTGAAATGCTACGAGCATATTATCTCAAATTAGCTGACCAGGAATGAAAGCAGACTGAGAGGGGGAAATAATGGAATTCAGAAGGGGTTTTAAACGATTGGCTAAAACTTTAGAGTCCATTTTATACACAACATTACAGAGACTAATCGATCTAAACTGAGTAATGGTTTCAAGAGTCTTGCATTTAGGAATAAGAACCACATGCGTATAATTCAGCTTTCTATTGAACCGACCATTATTCAGAAAATCAGCAACACATGCAACAACATTGCGACCCACGATATTCCAGTAATGCTAAAAGAAAAAGGGGGAAGTCCATCAGGACCAGGGGACTTAAGGGGATACATATGTTTAAGAGCAAGAATTACCTCGGCAGCCTTAAACGGTGCAATGAGCCTCACCCCCATGTCATCAGAAATGTGTCTAGTTAAGCACGAGATCCCCTCGTCGATCTCCTCAATACCGCAACCATTAGAAGTGAAAATACTCCCAAAGTAATCTTCAATAATCCTCATAATCCCCGCCTCAGAACTGTGAACCTTTCTATGACTATCCCGGAGCTTATCAATGTGATTAGTCCTCTCTCTTTGTTTTGCTTTTGAGTGAAATAACCGGGTATTCCTGTCATCTTCCCGAAGTCACTCCGCCTTAGCTGTCTGTTTCCATTCAATTTCCTCATTAACCAATAACATCTCCAACTTTGAACGTAAGGTTCGTTCTTCTCTCCTAGTATCCTCCGTGATACGGCCCTTCCTCAAGGCTTGCAGCCTACGCTCCAACGTCTCTACCCCCTGTTTCTCCAACTTCCTATCTGGCCTTCTTTCTCTAATTCATCAACCCCACCCTACATCTTTCGCTACTTTCCAGCACATTCTCAACAGGAGAGAAACTCCCCGGGTTCTCCCAGGTATCCTTGATAATCTTAGCAGAGTCGTCGGACTTCACCCAATAAGCCTCAAAACGAAACGGTCTCCTCTTTTGCTGAAAATTTTGATTCACCGCATGCAAATTAGTGATAATAAGGTAATGATCTGAGCAAAAGCGTATACATGGCGTACGTGAGCTTTCGGAAAGAGGGTCAGCCATGAATCCAAAACTACGGATCTGTCAAGTCGAGCTCTGAGGGTATCCGAGTCAGCTCTATTTTTTATCCACGTGAACGGGAATCCAAAGAAATTGAGTTCCGTTAGCTCAGAATCAGCCAAAGCATCATCAAAATTAGCCATTTGTCCCCAAGACCTGTCATTACTACCCTTTTTCTCATCATTCGAATGGATCTCGTTATAATCCCCTGAGACTAGCCACAGAAGTTTGGACCTTCTGCTAAGGAAACAGAGTAAATTCTAGGAAATCCAACGATTTTGGCGCCCCGGTGCGCCATAGAATCCCTTAAATCTCCAAGTTCTACTCTCGTCATCATCCTCAACGACAATATCAATATGGTTCTGAGAAAACGTTTGCAACGACATTTTTAAATCCTTCCTCCAAAGTAACGCCAATCCAACACTGCTACCATTCGAATCAACATTCACACCATTCAAATTCAACATTCTCTTCCACTGCTCAATACGTCTACTACTGCATCTAGTCTCCAACAGAAACACAATCGAGGGGTTATGATCTCTTATAAGGGACCGAAGATTATGAACTCGTCAGGGACCCCCCGAGCCCTGACAGTTCCAACTGAGACAACTCATTGTTCTCGATGGGGCTGCCTAGCAGCCTCCACTGATAAATTTGTAATGTTACTAAGAATAGAAGGGGAAACAGTTGTGGGAGGGTGAGTGAGGGGCGATTTATTAATAGGATTATCTAACAGGGAAATTTTTCTGGGGAGTTTATTTTTTGGACCGAAATTTACGATTTTTTGTGCTGCGGGTAGGGATATTTTCGGGTAAGAAAATTTGTAACGGGATATTGTAGAGTTGCTCAAGAGGATGGGAAGGGAGGATGGTCTGGTGGTTGGTTTGAATGGAGCTTGACGGGCGTGTAGTACTGTGGGGACCGATTAGGAGTGGTGGCAGAACAGACAGATTATCAGAAAGCTTGGGTCTTTGCTAGAAGGGCTGAGTTGTTCATTGATATCTCTGGACCGGTGGTGAATTATTTTCGGTTGGTATATGGGAGTGAGAGTTGAGAAAGAGGGCTTTGTAGTGGGGGAAATGGTTTGAGGAGAGTTACTGGAGTGGGGAATGTTGGTGATTACAGGAGAGGAAAAGTGGGAAATAGATTGAGAATTGTTACTGGAAAAGGAATTAGGTTACTGGGCCACCTCGGGGCTGTAAATAGTGGCACTACGAGGGAGATTTTGTTTCAATATGGGATTGGCATTAAGTGGGCAAGGTGCAAGTATGATTTGGCGCTGACGATTGTCAGCAAGATTTTGGCTAAGTGGAGAGGAGGATTGGGTTTGGATGGGAATATCAGTTGTGTGAGGGGGAGAAAGAAGGTTCGAATTCTGGCTTAGGATTCATCTTTTAATATGAGTTACGCCAGGTGGAGATGCCCGAAGCCAAGCACCATACGGATAAGAGGGGTCGGGATCAACAAACTTATCATCATATCGCAAGAGATAGAATTTATCCATATGATCACGAATGCCGCACAAATAACAGAAATTCGAGAGCCGCTTGTAAGTCAACGAAATCAACAAATCACTGCCCGACGAAGATTTAAGCTTCAAGCAGCATACCAGCGGTTCGGTCAGTCGAATTCCCACTCTGATTCTCAAATATTCCCCATTCATCAAAGATTTTGAAGGAGGTGGAGCTGACCTGAAGATCCCAACTCTATTCCCTACAATCTCTGCCACTTCAGGGTTCAAACAATTCTCCGGAAGTCCATGGACTTGAACATAAAAGTCACACCATTTCATATCAATTTTATTCGGGTCTGCGTCTTGCGGGATAGTTCTCAAAATCAGCCGATATTTATCGTTGTTCCACGGAGAGCTTTCCACTGCCCTTTGGAGATCAAGCTTATGGTTAAATCTAAACAGAAAACGATCATCTCCCAATTTCGTTATTTCAAGCCCCAAAACTGGATTCAGAGACCGAATCATTGTTGACTTAAAAATATCAAACCGAATCGAGCATCTGATAAACATCTTTCCCACAAGAGTAAGGGAGTAATCGACTTTCGGTGCAGCCCAAGAAGTAACTAGAATGTGAATGCTATCATCTTCTTCACTGTTAAAGAGATTGTCTGTGTACGCCGTATAATTTCCTCCTCAACTGATCCGCTATCAGTAGTTCTCGAACTAGATCCGGGTTCCATTGCTGACGATGACATGGGCAGCAAAGCAGACCTCAAGACTGGTGAGCGCAACAGAAAACCTAGACAGAAAAGGAAAGGAGATTAATTCACGATAAGAACCCGCACACAGAGAAAAAACAAACAAAAGCGTAAAGGGTAGAACAGAGGAAGGCCCCGTTGATGACTGCACGACGAAGGGCGGTCATCGCGCCGGATTCCAGTCAATAATCACTCGGGAAAGATTAGGGTTTTGGGTCACGCTCATTTGAGGGGGGGAGACGCTCATGCGAGTGGGGAAAAAGTAATAATTGATAGTTTGTAAACTCTAAGAATAAGGATAAGTGATTATTTTCAATAGTTTTGTAGTATTTGAAAAGCCAATTTATCCTTAAATTAAGGAGATAAGCCAGAATCTCCGTACTTTTAGATTCTATGATTTTTTAATTTATTTGAAATTCTATTTTAACAATAATCTCTGATTAAAATATTAATATTCTTAAATTAACGTTTTACATATAGATGCAACTTATGATTTATATGCTCATTGCAGTTTTTCTTTTTGAAAATTTTAAAAGGCCTCATATCTAAAAAAATTACAATTATAAGGTAAATTTTATCTTTTCTTGATATTTATAAAGTTATAAATAAAGGAATATATATAGAATAATTTTATATTTCATTAATTAAAAATAATCTTGTATAAAATTATAATAATTTTTATATAATATAAAATTGAAATTATATTATAATATTCATAAATATTTCAAATTATTTAAGGATAATTAGTAACTTCCTAAAAGTTGTGATTATCTACTTTTATTTTCACTTACTATATTTCTCGTTATCACTTTTCAAGGGCAATTTTTTACAACTCTTTCCCAAATGCAATTTTTTATAACTCTCTCTACTATTTTAAGGTTTATTTATGTAGTACAGTTTTGCAAACATCTCCTTAGAAATAAATATATTTAGTACAAATAAAAATTCGTAGAGGATAATTGTAAAATAATTTTTATTTTGTATTAATAAATATTTTTTATTATTAATTATAAAATAAATATTTTAAATAAAATATTTTATTTTTTAATATATTTTTTTATTAGTAATAAATTATTTTGACTCCACTGTCTTACAATCCTGGGGTCGCCCCTGCTCATCTAATCTAATCCAGCTTAATTACCTTGAAAAATCACTAACTAACAACGTAACCTCAATAAAAACCCTATTTTAATTGAATTAATTAATTTCTTTTTTAAGTTCTTCTTACGTAAGTCTCTCTTTTTCTCACTTTCTCTTCACTCACGACTCTCTCTCCCTCTTTCAGGTACTAAATAGTTAGGGGCAAGTTTGCTTCACTTTTTACATTGATGATTTCTTTGATGGTTATTTAGAATAAAGAAAAAATGTAAGTTTTGGGACAATAACATATTATTGTTTGTATTTTAAATTTTAATTTGATTTTTTTATTTTAAGGATATTTATTTTTAAAATTTTACAAGTTTGGTCAAATTTTAATTTGATCCCTAATTTCTTCTTAAAATACCGTTCTTGTGCCTCGTGGACACCCGTAATACTGCTCTTCGCCCTACGTGGCCGTCGAAATGCCCCCTAAATATTAAGAATTCAGCTAGAATTTAGTCAAAATTTTAAGAATAAATGTTCCTAAAATCGAAAATATCAAATTAGAATTTAAAAATACAAATAAGAATTTGTTATTGTTCCAAATTTGCATTTTTCTCTTTAAAATAATAAATATGAGTTTTGCTAATTAAAATATCTTTTACTTCATCGAATTAATTCCCATTTTATCTAACTAACTAGAGGGGTAATTATCTAAGGACTTTTTTTCCACCTCGTATGAGAATTCTCTCTCGTGCATGAGAGCCGCCACCACAAAAACCCTAAAGCCACCGGAAGTAGAGGTCAAACTCGTCGCCGGTTGCCACCATCTCACGCTTCGTTGCCTTCAACCCGTTCTACGTTCCCTACTGCTTGTTCTTAATTCTATGTTTATTTTCTCTTGTCTCTGGTCTTTTGATCTGTTGTGCTTGTTCTCTCTGTAGGTTTCCTGGCCTCATCGAAGCATAGTTTGGGGTTCTATCAGTGCCCCGTTACCCTATGGCTTCCTCTTCTGGCACTAATCCTAATGACCAGTCCGGCGCTACAGATGAAATTTCGCGGCTTACTCAAGCGCTATCCTTGACAGCAAAGGAGAATCATACATTCCTTTAATCCTAAATATCTCCAAAAATGACCCTACCACACACCCTAAAATTCGAAAATTCAGGATAACTCTTAAACCACCCATTGACTCCCAAACCTTACCCATTCCCTCTCTTTTTCCGGCTTGGAAGAGTCAGTCCTTATAGATATTACAACCTTATCGGCGGAGGCTACGGCGCAGTCCCGCCGGGACCAATGAGTTGCTTAAGTTGGAACTGTCAGGGCACGGGGGGTCCCTGGCGAGTTCATAATCTTCGGTCTTTGATTAGAGACCACAACCCCTCGATCATTTTTCTATCCGAAACTAGGTGTAATCAGAGACAGATAGAGAACTAGAAGCCCTTGTTCAATCTAAACGGTGTTGGTATCGACTCTGAAGGGAAGAGCGGTGGTCTCGCTCTTTTCTGGCGTAAAGATATTGGAGTAACTTTACAAAGTTTTTCCCAGACCACATTGATGTGATTGTGGCTGGCTCGGAAGCGGGAACAGATTGGAGATTCACAGGGTTTTATGGCGTCCCGGAGCGTCAAAATCGGGCACTTTCTTGGGATTTACTTCGTACCCTTAATCAACGGTCTTCTCTCCCTTGGTTGGTGTCGGGAGATTTCAATGAGATCCTATCTAATGACGAAAAGGATGGGGGTAATGACAGAAGTTTCACTCAAATGGATAATTTTGCTGAGGCCCTCCGTAACACGGGCCTCTCAGATTTGGGGTTCTCGGGCGCGTCTTTCACTTTGGTTAGGAACATTGTGGCGTTGGATACTTTGAGAGCAAGATTAGATCGCTATGTGGCGTCGGACAAGTGACGGATGATGTTCCCGGAGGCCCAAGTCAAACATCTCTCTTCTTCTTGTTCTGATCACATTCCTATTATCACTACGTTGTTGCATTCTAATAAGAGAAAGAGAACGGGTCGCAAGCCATTCCGTTTTGAGGCTTGTTGGATCAAAAGCTCTAATTGTAAAGAGTTGGTGGAGGATTCGTGGATGTCCTCAGTGGCTGAATCAGCGAGTGATCGAGTTCTATAGAGTATAAAATGCTGCAAAGTGGGGTTTATGAACTGGCAGCAACAACGCCGCAATGATCAAAGGGATTTGGAAAGATAGGAAGAAAAGATTAAATCTCTTAGAGCGAGGCCAATTACTGAGGAATCTAAAGCTGAGGAGAGGAGCTTGCGTGAAAAAATGGGAAAGGCTCTTTTGGAGGAGGAGATTAGGTGGAAACAAAGATCCAAAATCCACTGGCTTCGGGAAGACGATCGCAACATTAAATTCTTTCATCAGAAAGCTACAGCGATGAGGGAAACGAATCACATTGGGGCACTTAAGGATTCGGTTAAGATCTTACACGAGTCGGAGAAAGGAATTAAACGGATCATTAAGGAATATTTTGGGCATCTCTTCACTTCTCAAAGGTGCTCGGATGCGGATATGGACTCGGTTACTAGTGCCATTCCCCATAGGGTAACGGAGGCGATAGGGCATCGGTTTTTCGCCCCCTATGTGTATGATGAGGTAACTCTAGCCCTTAAATCTATGTATCCTATGCAATCCCCTGGCCCTGACGGCCTTCCCCCTTTATTTTTCCAGAAATATTGGAACGTTGTTGGTAGGAATGTTGTTGGTTGTGTTCTGGATTTCCTGAATAGGGGGTGTTTTGATAAAAAACTGAACTTTACTCACATCGTACTTATTCCCAAATGCAAATCCCCTGATCTTATTACCCAATTTCATCCTATAAGCCTCTGTAATGTTGTTTATAAACTTGTTTCGAAAGTTCTGGCTAATAGAATTAAACCTTTGCTTGAACTTCTTATTTCTCCCACTCAATCTGCTTTCATCTCCAATAGGCTCATTAGTGATAATGTACTTATGGCATTTGAAACTAATCATTTTATTAAGAACAGTAGGTCGGGAAAGAACAGTTTCTTTAGCTTGAAGCTCGATATGAGCAAGGCTTACGATAGGGTGGAATGGGGTTCATCGACCGAGTTATGACCAGATTAGGTTTTTCCCATTTATTCATTGACCGTATAATGTGTTGCATTACCACTGTTTCTTATTCTTTTCTGTTGGATGGCCTGGAGTTTGGTTCGCTGTTGCCAGAACGAGGACTTCGTCAAGGAGATCCTCTTTCCTCTTACCTTTTTCTCTTTTGTGCAGAGGTTTTATCTTTATTGATTCAGGAACAGGAGCGGGGAAATATTGTGGGAGTAGCGGTTTGTAGAGGAGCGCCGAGGGTATCTCACCTCTTGTTCACAGATGATACTCTAATTTGTGGTAGAGCCATGGTAGAGGCTTTGGATGAGGTTAAATTGGTGTTGGGGAGGTACGACGGTGCAACACCCGCAGCGGTAGAGCATTACACCCCCGCGCCACGTGTCCAATCCACGTATGAAATTGATTTCCATACATGAACTATCCACGAAGCAAGCGGATTGACAAAAAAAAATTAAATCTGGCTAGGCGGAAACGTAACCCTGGAACCGATTACACGAAGTAAGACAATTAAAAACATAACCATCAAAACCGCCATCAATATATACATAACAAAACTGAGATGGCACACCGGCCTCCAAATGTACAATAAGTCCAGGTATTCAAGTACAATACATTTGCATCAATACCAAAAATGGGTGCAACCCAAGCTAGACTCGAACACAAGACACTAACTCCCGCCTAGCATGCACCTGAAAAGACTGAAAATAGTGGGGTGTCAGTCTATGGAAGACTGAGTGAGGGGCATAATATATATAAGTGCACATACATGCAAGTTATAGCCTCGGGTAAAGGTTTTTCACGAAATTAAATACAAGAGTTCAAGAACGCACTTACTTCGCCCAAGATTACAACTATCAATTTAACAATTTTATTAGAGTACAATCAATCAATCCGTGGCCCGCGCGAGTAGGGCAAATCTCCAACCAACACCAGTAGTGTATGACACCAATTCCAATGTTTATAAAAATGTGATCAAGCATTTCATTACAGTCCACAAGTAGTAATTTCATGTAACCTTTTACCCCCGGGTGATGATCGGGCTTGCAAGACCCAATCATCGATTTCATGGTGTACGTCAGGAACTTGACTCCCACGTACGAGATTTCTTCCTTCACCAATCTCCTGGTGAATTCCGAAGTGATCCCAGATTGGTGAGAGTAGAATGTGAGTTACCCGTCAGCCCTTGCTTTCCCGGTTGGCTTACACGCTAACTCTCGGACCCACGTGCATTAAAGTTACTCGCCAAATCATGAACAATCATTTTGGGAAGTCATTTTCAATACTTGACATTTTTGTAAAGATATTAAGTATAAGATATATTTTGGCCGAAAGCACACTTAAGAGTTGTACTGGTTCTAAGTATCTAGAATTAAAACCCACCTGTGATGACAAAACACGGGAATAAGCTTACTGAGCTTGCTCCACGTCTACCGGAAGCTCGTATGTGCAAGAAAGATAAGCATTCGTGAGCTAAGACTCAATGTACCAAGTATGACGAACAGCAAAATGCGATATGATATCATGACATAATAGATATGACGTGCTGGATCGATCATGAAACCATGAAACGTACAATTGCATGCAATTCATATGCAATTCATGCATGAAAAAGGCAAAAAATTAGCATATCGCCAAAACCCGACGAAAAACGAGCCAAACCCGAAATCGATCAAAAATTATAAATTCTCACTTGAAATAAGTTATAAATACTCGATTTGGGGTTCATTGGGCCAAAGAGGGAAAGTTAAAAATTTTAAAAAAAGTTACAAAAGGTTTTGCTCACTGCCAGATGCATGGGAACTACCCTTCCCGTGCCCAGTTCAAATTGGGAACGGCCGTTCCCACGGCGCATTTTCTACACTCGCGGCTGGGAACGGCCGTTCCGATTTTACAAAGGAACGGGAAGGACCGTTCCCGCCTCGCAGCAGAGGCAGTAAACTCTGCCAAAACAGGGGAGTTCGCGGGAACTCCCCAAATCCCATTTCCAACCCATTTTCCATCAAAATTTTGGCAACAACTCATCACTCAACATGCATTAGCACATAATACACAAATGGAATCAATCAACGGGCAAGAACACGAGTACATTCATCAATTACCCCCAAAATGTGCAATTATGCAACTCATGATCAAAGCTTCACAAAATGCAAGAATCATTCACATAAATCAATCTCTTATCATTCAAACATGCTTTCCACACTTGCACACCAGTAATCACAACAATTTCCTAACCCTAACTTTCATCAAAATATGAATATAAAAATATATGTGCATAATCATACCACAAGAATGGAGAATGAGGAAGAAGATGATGAAGATGATGATTCTTGATATCCTTAATGCCCAATTTCACTTTATATGAGATTGATGAATGAAACCCTTGATCCTTGCTTCCTTGAAATGTTTCCACCGAGAGGGAGAGAGATGCAATTGTGTATGGTTGAGATGGAAATGAATGCTGCAACTTTCATTCAATATATGAAATGTATGTATATATGTATGTATACTATATTATAGTTATAGCTCTCCACTTTTAAGTATTAGGTTTGAGTTCATATTTAACAATTTATGATCACTTAAGTCCAATTATTCTATGCATTTAAGTCCTCATGAGTATGAAAATGATCAAAGGACATTCATGCATGCATATCATGTTCGATAAATAAATACGAATGTTGATCAAATATAAACGTTACATATTTTTATAAGCTTCATATAAATCACATAATTATTAATATCTAATGTGTGATATTATTATAATTTTACCAAGTATACGTAATTAAATGAATTAATTAAAAGTTCACTCAAACGCACACGTGTCGCGTTTACCTGAATTTGAAATCCGAGGTGGTCGACGTGTAACGGAATAGTTTGAATGCAGATAGAAATCACCGCGACAACATAAAAATAATTAATATTCTGCTGAGGTGGAGAAAATATACCACCTAACCAAATATGCTTTTCAGAATATTTCTTGGTTTAAAGAATCCAAGAATCGGGGCGTTACAGTCCACGTTCGTTGAATCATTACGGTGATAAGAATCTTTTCCTTCCATAAGTCCTGCCACATCTCCCTCTTGATTCGTATTTACTCCTCCCGTGACTTCCGCCTCAATTGGTACAACGGTTTCCTCTACCAGCGGGTTGGAAAAAACGTCGTAGCGATTTGCATGCTGCAAATCCGGATTGGCGTTACGCTGTCTTCCGTTACTGCCTTCTGTCTCGTGCTCTCGCCGGAAGGGCATGCCGGTTCTTCCACCAGATTGGCGGTTTCTCCTATTTCGGCCGGCCATCATCCATGGCCTATATTCAGGTTTATTGACTGTCTCTTTCGAACCATCGTTAGGATTTTCTCGAGTATGCTATTCCTATTGTAGTGCTTCCGTTACAAGTTTATTGGGGCAGCTTCCAATTCTGTGTCCAACCCTAGATCACATAATCCTTCTGTTATACTTAACGCACTCGCACTCAGTTCTCCGCACTGGCGAATTTGTGCGCATCGCTCGCTTTAAAACGACTTAAAATTTTAGTTCTTCGCACTGACGAATTAGTGTACATTTCGCGCTTTAAGAAGACTTAAAATTTATTTAATACGCACATATAATAATATAAAAGATGAAATTTAATATTTTTATTTAATATATAACTATTATAAAATGATGAAATTAAATTATTATTATCAAAAGTTAAATAAAGTCAAGTTTTTATATATAAAGTTAAACAAAATAAAATTATATCATAAATATAATTATTTAAAATATTTTTTTATTAAACGCATTAATGCGCCCCACACTCTATTTTATTAAAAATTTGCGAATTCGCGCATCCGCACACGCACCCGCTCGCGCATCCGCATTATGTGAGCTAGGTCCCACCCTTCAGCAATGGAAGCAAATGGAAGGAAGGTTCTCATATTCGATTGTTAACAGGTCTCCTTCCACATCTACGCCACTTCGGAGTGGTTGCTCGAGATCAAGTTCGACACATACCTGTGCGAATTTACCTTTCTCACCAAAGTAGGTGTTCTTATCGATCTTCACCGGAGTTCCTATTGCTGATGCGATCCCATAAATGATTGTCTCCTTGTAATATTCCATTGTTAAACCTCGAATTCTGACCCAAGATACCCCGTGGTGATGCGGTCCTTAGCAGCTTGAAACTGTGGCTTCCACTTTCATGCTTCTAGGTAATTCCCGTTAATTACCCAAGGACCCTCAGTTAGAATGGTAACTGCTTTTTCTCTATCGTGAACTTTCAGAGTATAACATCCATAGCCGAGATCAATCAGGTCATATTCACCTTGCAGTTGCCATAGGCGGTCAATTCTGGCGGAGAACAAGTTGGCATCCATGCTTCTCCCCAGGATTCTAAGTATAATTGCATCTTTCCAAGGAGACCGAATTTCTTCTCTATAGTCCTCCGATAGAGTGATTTTCGGATACGGGTAGTCCTCAGTCGGTAGATCTATTTTCAGCCTGCTAAGATCAGTGAGATTTTCCGTTTTAAACTTTAAGTACTCCTCCATCTTATTCCCCATGAGTTCTTCCAGGTAAGATTTCTTAGGCGGTGATTCGCAATCTTCCGATGAAACATCATGCAAATCTGCATCCTCGGCCGGCTCCGGGGGTTCAACATCATTGGTTTTGATCTTCTTGGTGCTTCTACTCAGGTGGTCGAATTCTTCGCTAGAGAGAGGCGGAAAGTTCTCTCTCGAGTTCTCCATCATTACACAAATTTTCGTTAATCTGCAATAAATGATTACAAAACACGAAAATAAATGAAAAGAAAGATAAGATTTTGATTTTAATGTAAAAGTGGTACAATCTCTAGAATTCCTCTTATTCTTCGGGAGGGATTTATCCAAGGGCTTGATGCTTGTTCTCGAATTGAGTATGATTTGGTTGAATCGAAGGAGAAATGGCAAGACTCGGATTTGAGAGCTTGAATGCTTGAATTCCTTCGATTCCTTAGGTGCTTGATGAATAAAGAGTTTTGTCCTTTGCTCGTGTGTTGTCCCTTTGTGCTTATGCTTATGCTTATGCTTGGGTTTGTTCCGAACCCCGATTTGTGAGCCCGGATGCCTTATTTATAGGCGAATGTTGGGCTTTCTAACTTCGTGAGCCTGAACTTGGATTTGGACTTGAATTTAGAAACCCTTTTAATTAACTCAAAATAATAATAAATTTATATTTATTATTTTGAATCAAATATGATAATGTGACGCCCCAATTTCTCACACGTACAGGTACGCGCTACGTGAGAGTTTATTTATTGTTTTGCATTCATTTCCATACTTAATTGTTGCATTCCATTCCTATTTTCATTCTTATT
>JBBMKE010000009.1:9373513-9390173 GCA_037834125.1 Lippia alba | reverse complement strand
ATATACATGTATATATTTAATTATCCATTTCAATATTCAATTAAATATATTTTATATCTTTATGTATTTTATTTTTTTAAAAAAAATTATATATTGGATTCTAATTCGAGACCGAGCCGAATCCGAGTCGAGCCGAACTCGAACTACCTAACGAACCGAACTTCGAACCAAAAATTTAAAGTTCGTCGAACTCGAACTCGAACCGGGCTGAATAAGTTCGAGCCGAACCTCGAGCCAGAAAAAAATAGCAAAGTTCGGCTCGGTTCGGTTCGTTAACATCCCTAGTTCTAACTGCTTTCTCTGATTCTGGAATTCTTCGAGTTAAAAGGAACGTAAAAAAACTTTCAAAGAATCCACTATCGAGACTCAATCCGCGTTTTTCCTGCTTCCGTACACTACGAATGAGTTTCTAGCGGTTTCATTCTTTCAATTTTTATATATTCAAACTTATGCATGCTTACAATTATCTTGCAACACTCTTAGGTCTACTCCCAACACTCTTTTACTTTTACTATAGCTATTTTCATTATCTTTATTGTTATTTTATTAATTTTATTGTATCGATTACTAACTTAATTTAGTGAAGGGCCACCCTCTTTTCCGTGGATCCTGATCTCCCTCTTATCCAACGGACTTTACGAACAAACAAGGCGAATTCAAAATTTTAAACACGAGTATTTATCCAGAAGTTAGTAGATATAAAGAACAATAAGCATCAATTTCCTTTGTCTTAATTTTTGATATGCTTAGTACAACTCCATAAAGCTATTTCATTTACATCCGCACTGGTGCATATAATAATTCAATAGTTTTAAATTTGAATTGAAAAAATAGCAGTAAATTTCTTTGATAGTTGTATTGTACTAACTAATAATAATTTCAACAGTTTTGAATTAAATTTTTTGTTAAGGGTAAATTACATTTGACTATCCTCATAATAGACGAAATTACAAATCAAGACCTGCACTTTGAGAAATTCAAGCCTGACGAGCAAGCTCGAGCCGAGCCCGAATTCAAGCCCTTTGAGTATGGCCCATGGCTCGCGAACCAATATATTTAATAACAAATAATATTTTAATTTATATATATATAAATACTTTATTAATATATAATATTACATATATATTTATTAACTTTTATATAAGTTAATAAAAAAGTAATATATTTATTATATATTTAATAAATATATAATATTATATATAAAAATATATTAAATTATTACAAAAACTAAGTTTTAATTAAAAAATATAAATTTTGTTTAGCTTGAGCGGAGCCGAGCCAAGCGAGACGCGAACCTTGGTCGAGCCGTGCTCGAGCTAGGGGGGAGAAAAAAAAACCCAAGGCTCATCTCATCTCGTTTACATGCCTAGCCCCCCCTAAATTTTGAGTGTTTTTTGTATATATATATATTTTGTTCCTTAAGTTCTTAATATTTTATCTTTTTACTCTACTCTTAATTAAAAATTTTATCCCTTCATTTTTAATATTTTAAATTTTCACCCTCGATAATATTAAATTCAGGCTCCATTACTGCTTGAACCGCGGATGATTACACCTTGAAACGAAGACGCTAAAGCTATCCGGCACCAACATAGTAATAAAAAATAATCCGACGTGAAATTAGTGAGACATTTGTTGTCAATTTTGCTAGCCATGCAATTGCCACATGGGGCTAATAAGATGCTTTCGTAATAAATAAAATGGTGCGACACTGCAATCTCATTGTCCTACTTGTTTGCTGGTATTTTGGCATTATGGGCCTTCCTTCAAGAGAAAGTGGCAATTGAATCAATAAAACGCAATACAAATTGCATTATTAATTTAATTTGAATAGTTTTAATTTTTAAATAGAAATGCTTTGCGACTAACAATCTAAAACTAAATCTAGTCAAAATGATCAAAATTCAGTTTTAAAAAAGAAAAGAAAAGTTATTCCCTAGTTAGTAGTCAGTACATTCATACAATGGATTTCTTAGATCATGACTTTCTTTTTTTTCTTTTTAATTTAGAAATAATTATACGTAACTACTTGCATTTAAGCCTAATTATAACGCAATTTATTATTATCGAGAAATTACATTTTAGTCTCTAATTTTAACAATCATTTATAATCCCTAGAGCTCCGATATATTATTCCAAAAATACCCATAATTTATCGTTAAATTTATAATTTATAAAGATCATTTTGTTCATATTTGTAAAGTTTAGGTTTCATTTTATAATTTTGATCTTATATTCAACGTAACACTAATAAAACCATTAGTAACATAAGTGTACTTTTATAAATTTCATTAAAAAATCTCAAACCAAATAACATTTATAAAAACTAAAATATAAAATTTCAATTATAATAGGTTGCGTTGTAATTACACTTAAATGAAGGCAATTATACGTAAATCACCGATAGTTTATTTTGACGCGACAAATAGTTGGTAAAAGATCATTATAGCTGTTGAGTTGTTGTCATCCTTTATCCATCAGTTGCATTCCACGCCCCAATCACGGGCCAAATTCCTGGAGATTGAAACACACATGGTGATTCAGAGAGTGAGATCAAACTAAGTACACCTAACCAACACTAAGATTGAAAAAATCCTCGCAGCTAAAAATGGGGAAATATGTAATTTCGTAAAAACCTGTAAAAGAATCCATCCTCAACAACTGTCCCCTGTCGGTGCTGTTCTCAAGTCTCATCTTTACGCTAAACCCCATATTTTAATTTTCTTTCCAGTCCGCATTTTTCATCTGAAACCTCCAAATAAGACATCCCATTTGCCTCAAATTTTCCCAAGATTCGACTTTTCACCTCAAAATTCTACCTCCTATTCCTTGTTTCAAAACCCCGCAATGCATTGTTCGTTTTATTTGCCTCGCATAGCGTTTCTTTTGTGATTCTTTAGAAATCTCGAATCTTTGTGTGTTTGGAGTCGGGTATTAGCAAAGATACTCGCTTCTTCTCAGTTGTTACATTGGGGGAGCTTGTTTGTTTTTGCTTGTTTTGGGTGAATTATGGAGGAAAAGAGCCGTTCAAGAGGGTGGTGTGGTTGGTTCTTGGTGCTGATAATATTGGCTGTGATCGCATTTGCAATTTTCTATACTGTGAGGCAGAAGCAGCACAAATCGGACTCTGAAGCTGCCCCTGTTCCGGGTCCTCCTGGCGCCGTCACCAAGAAATATGCCGACGCTCTTAGAATCGCAATGCAGTTTCTTGAAATACAAAAATGTGAAGTTCCCTCTCCTTTGTTTTTGATTTTTATTGTTGCCCTTTTGGTCTGAATGTGTGTTGCTAGATCTGAATGTGGTGATTATGTGGTGCCCTTTTTTTCCCTAGTTTTCTGGTTGGTGTGCAGTGGAATTGCTTGTGTTTCTGCTTCAGATCGGTGATTTTGTTTAGATTTGTGTTTTAAGGCATGTTTTTGTCATTAATTCGATAATGGGTTTACCTCAGATGTGATTCAGAATGGTGTGTTGGGTAGTAGAAGTGTAGTTGAGCTGTTCTGGTAATCCTTTTGCTTGAAAGATTGAATCTTGATTGAAATGACGAAATCTGTTATTAGTGGAATAATCTTTAAATAGAATGTTTATTTGATCTTTGAGATATAGATTGGACTTTTGAGTACTTACATGATATTGTTACAGCTGGGAAGCTGGAGGATAATAAGATATCATGGAGGGGCAATTCTGCTTTAAAAGATGGTAGTCAAGCAAGGATAGATCTTTCCAAAGGGATGTATGATGCTGGTGATCATATGAAGTTTGGATTTCCGATGGCTTTCACGGCCACGGTTTTGTCGTGGACCATACTCGAGTATGGAGATCAAATGAAAGTTGTGGATCAGTTGGAACCTGCTCAAGACTCACTTAGATGGATTACTGATTATCTCATTAATGCTCATCCTACTGATAATGTTCTCTACATTCAGGTCCGTCTGATCTCGTTGCTTTTTAAGAGATTTCTTTTGTCTATATACACTCTATGAGATGCCAATTTTGTGCTTAAGTATTAGATTTAGATGTGGGATTTTAAAAAAGAGGCATTCTTTTGTTTTCACATATTTGGTATTAGAGCTAATGTTAAGGAGTCTTCTATTAAATGCCCTTGTACATTTTGTTTAACCATTTCTTGGAAATTTTATCCTTTTCAATTTCTGTTAGTAAGGGAGTGTTATAAATAGAGCAAATTTCTATGTTTAGCTGTAAAAAAAAAAAGCCTAAATTGAGTGTTATGTTTAGCTGCTTCTGCTTACAATTAGCTAAAATAAGCTAAAAGCACCTTCGAGGGCGCTTTTTTCAGCTTCTAGACTCTTTCTCCAATTATTTCCAAATAGCTTTCAAACTTTTTCCTACCGAGCACTCCCAATCTTTTACTACTACAATTTCTTTAAACTTTTACTTTTCTAAAAGCAAAAGCCGTTGCAGGTTGGCAGCCCAAAAGCCGACCACAGTTGTTGGGACAGGCCAGAGGACATGACTGAGGCGAGGCCTCTCACACAAGTGAATGCCTCTTCTCCAGGAAGTGACGTTGCAGCCGAAACTGCAGCAGCTTTAGCTTCAGCTTCTCTCGTCTTTAAGACTTCTGATTCTGCTTATTCAGCTACTCTTCTTCGGCATGCAAAACAATTATTCACATTTGCTGACAAATATAGAGCGTTGTACAGCGAAACGATACCTGAAGTTGCAACTTACTATAATTCCACCGGCTATGGTGATGAGCTCTTGTGGGCCGCTAGTTGGCTATATCATGCAACCGGAGAAAAATCATATTTTGAATATGTTATGGGAAAGAATGGGGACGATTTTGGTAATTTCAATAATCCCACTTGGTTTAGCTGGGATAATAAGCTGGCGGGAGCTCAGGTATGAGTTTTTGAGCTATTTCCAAAAATATATACGTTGGATTGTTTAATTTAGTCAAATTATGAAGTACTTGTATGATTTACTGAGTGTTCTGCTGCAGGTTCTTTTGTCCAGAGTTAGCTTCTTTGGGCCGAAAGATGTATCAAATTCTGATGGCCTCCAGAAATATAAGAAGACAGCTGAGGCTGTTATATGCGGTCTTTTACCTAAATCACCAACCGCCACAAAAAGCCGAACTGAGAGTAATTTTTCCTTCTGCAATTCTCTTTTACTCGAGAAAAATAGAAAATAGATCTATATAGATTTAGAACTTATTAGTCTTGAATTCGTACTAATTTATGTAGAAGCTTAAGGACGTAGTCATATCATGGACATCCCAAATGAGCAAAAGTTGGTAGCTTTTCTTTTGAAGCAAAATTTATCATGGCTGAATTACGAAACTGACCACCTAGAAAAAAAAAACGAGATGTTTTCATGCTAAGTTATATTCCTTTTATTTACTACAAAGGCCTTATATTTTCTCATATGCATCTACATTTGTTAATGTTGAAGAAATCGAATATTTGTACTTGTCGCATCACAATGAAATGATTTCGTTAATGTCTGCAGATGGTTTGGTATGGATAAGCCAATGGAACGCTTTACAGCATCCAGTAGCATCAGCATTTTTAGCAATGATTTACAGCGATTACATGCTTTCTTCTCGTACTGCAACAATATCTTGTGATTCGAGGAGTTTCACGCCAAAAGCTCTCCGGAAGTTCGCAATGTCACAGGTAAAAAACTTTCTAATCTTTTAGTTGCACAATAAATAAAGTGATAATTACATTAATACCACCCTGAGCTTTAGCCTGATTACACAACTTCCCCTACTGTTTGAAAAATTACAAAGAAACCCTGGAAACTCTGAGGTTTGACCTAAAGCATTTCATATTTATGAACTTAAAATTGATATTGACTTGTAAGTGTCTAGGGAAAAACGGGATACTTTATAAAAAATCATAGATAACTTCAACCAAATTCATCGATTGAAATGTGATGTAAATTCTTTGGTGTGAAGTTTCAAACCTCAGGGAGGTTTATGTAATTACTCCAAACCTTATGTCATGTCAGTGTAATTATCCCTTGAACAAAAACATGCAATGGTCTAGAGAAAAAAAATTAGAGAAATCTTTTATCAAACACTATTATGCTTTGCTTCAGGCCGATTATGTCTTGGGAGACAATCCAATGAAGATGAGTTATCTAGTCGGATATGGCGATAAGTATCCACAATTTGTCCATCATCGAGGTGCCTCAATCCCCACCGATGCAACCACGGGATGCAAAGATGGTTTCAAATGGCTCACATCCGACGACCCAAATCCTAATATTGCGATGGGAGCGCTCGTGGGGGGACCCTTTTTGAACGAGTCCTTTGTCGATTCAAGAAATAATTCCATGCAAACCGAACCGAGCACGTACAACAGTGCTGTCATGATTGGGCTTCTTTCTAGCTTGGTTACCACATCATCAGTGGTTCAATCTTTCACGTAACTAAGGCATGTTCGTTTCAGACAGTTTGTAAATTTTTGTAATAGTAATGTGCTGATATACTCGAAGAAAGGTGCTGCACTAGGTTATATTTGTAGCAGCATTGCTTGTGCTGTGTTTTGGGGGTTGTTGTTTTATTAGTTGAATGGTAGGTGGTTGTGCCCTGAGTTCTCTATTGCTAGATTTGGAATGTTATATTGCTTCATGAATATCTTTCCTCTATTGTGGGTATTCTAGCCCGAGTCTCGTTCGGTTAAATCGATATAACGAGGGATGCGTATTTTACACTTATTGTGTGGTTGGTGAAAAATTTAGGAAGAATGATAAATTAAATAACAAGTGTAATATATTTACTATTTTAATTAGCTTAGTTCGATCGAATTGGGTCGGGCTAGAATTTTTCCACAATTGTTTCTTAATTACACAAACTTGCTCTTGAGTTCCAGAAATTATAAAAAACTTTCCAATGACACATCTAAACTTAGACATGCCAAATGTTATACTAACCATGACACAGTAAGATACAATGTGAAAATAAAATCATCATTAAAATATTGAATATGACATCAAAAGTTTATATAGCTAGATATATCTTAAGTTCTTAGGGGTGGTTTTTGTAATTTTTTACTAGTATCAATTAAGGTCGCAACACTGGGAAAATTGTAAGTTAAACTTAATTCAGCCTAACCTAATCGAGCATATGAGCAATTGTACCGTTCTTTTCATATAATTAGTCATTTTTATTAAACTTTACACCTGATCAAGCTCTTTTCTTGATTCGGGGTCGGATGAAAAGATTGTCTCAAACCATTTGAATTTGTAATTGTGAGGAAGTGTCGCTTGCAACTCGAAACCTAGGTCGAAAGGAACAGCAGGGGTGAGCTCGAGGCGAATTTAGGGGAATTGAGAATTTTACCCAGGTTGGCACTCCGACGCTCAATTTAGATATCGATAGAAAGAGATCGAGTGTAAGGTGCAGTAAATTGGTAGTTAAAACTTACTTAGTGAAATAAATACGAGGGTATTTATACCAGTAAAGTCATGATTACTCCAACCTATGCGTCTCTACCCCAAGCTGAGAGGTGTCCCACTATGGCCAAACATTAAATGTTCGGTCGGCTATTACCTTAAAAGGAGTAAATGGCCACGTGGCCACCTGAGTCAAGGTACAAAAATCGAGACTATAGACTCGATAAGGTCGGGAGTTGGGTGTGGTAATGTCGCGTGGGGAGTACAAACAATATTCGACCGCCCGGTCGAATTGATTCCGAGTCGTGAAGTGACACTTGGCGTGATTGCGGTGGTCCACGTGGATTGATGGATCTGTGTCATGTGCAACACCAATTACACAATAAGTAAAAATTATAAATTTGATGTACTAACTCGACCAATTCAACAATTTTGGTATATTTTATTTTCTGGTGATAAAATATGACCGTATCTCAAATATCAAACAATTTAATTCACTTTTCGATCGAAACCCATTTTTTTCTACTGGAAACCCAATCCGGTTTCATACATGGCGAACTCCTAGTTCGTCACGTATAAATTCCAACGGGCAAAATCAATTTACGACAAAAAATATATATTAAATCGATTGATGTTTAAGCTCTGACTCTATTTTATCACCGAACAATAAAATTTATCAAAATCACTGAATGAGTCAAATTCATATAACAGATTCGTAATTCCCCTGCATAATAAAATAAAATATTGTCCCCTCATTACATCAGTTTGTTCCCGATTAAAATTTTACACTTTTGAGTGTTCTTATCCATTTCACTGTGTCCCGAAAGAAACCATGCATGTGTACGCACCACCAACCTTTTTCACCAAGGGGGCACCCCCCTTTCGAAGTGTCTTGGAAACACCCTAGTCTTCTGACACTTTATGGACTCGACTTTACTCACAACACACACGTACTCCTGCCTCATACGTCGTCGATGATTTTAGATTTGTGAGTAAGCTTCGTGTATTTATGACTCACGTGAATGGACGTACAAAAACTCCACCTTTTTTCTGGTGAGGAGTAAGGCCTGTTTAACAAGTGTAGCATTACAGAAGGTGAGGACTTTTGTGGTCTGAATAATGTACATTTCCCATTGCCAACAATGGGAGATTTTTCTTTCTTTTTTTGTTTGTATGGATAGAGCACTAACGAGTGGGGACCTTTTCTTTTTTGCTCTTAGTTAATTGTGGTATTTGGTGTGGTTTTTGAGCATGATTTTGGCATGTTGATGGGATTCTTGCATTCTTGGAAAGGTTTGAGTAGGATTGTATTGTGTTGGATAAGGTTAAAGGAGGTGTTTGGATTAGGGGGAGGATAGCATTTGAGAAGATTATCCATTGTTGGGACGAGTCATTGGGGGAGTTTTTGAATTCATTTATATTTGAATATCCTGTATTTAGAATTAATTACAAAGAAATTTATTTTAATATAAAAATTATATTTTATTTCTTAATTTTAAGTATCGTTTTTGGTTCCTAAAATTCATTTAGGGTTTTTCAAAAATATTCTTAATTTATTGTTAAATTCACAATTTGTAGGGATCGTTCTATTCATATTTGTAAACTGTAGGGATGGTTTTGTAATTTTATTATATATTCAGTGTAACACTCATCCAATCATTAGGGACATAAGTATACTTTTATAAATTCTGTTAGAGCTCTTGGACCAAATAAAATTTACAGAAACTAAAATGTAATTTTTTAATTTAGATGGACTATATTATAATTAAATTTAAATAAAAAATAGTTAGATATAAACCACCATTTCATTTATGCGTGATTTCAATTGAAATTCTAGTGCAGATTTTGAATACATCGGTGATCGGACCCAATTTATGGCTCTGAGAAATACGATAATGAAAATACGAACCCAATATAATATGATTTGATGAAAAAGTCTTTCTTTTTAAAATTTATTACATGTAAAGTTTTTGACAGAGTGTTTATAAAATAAATGTTTTATGGATTCCGTCTATTAAAAAAAACTAATTATATAAATTGAAAAAACAAAATATATTTATCGACTTGTCGTATGATTGATCGCTCTCAAAGATTCGTATGAATTATATAATGAGTATAAAAAAATACTTACTCACTTATTATCTTTGATTTAATTGAAGAAGACCCAGTTATAATTATTATTATTATAGAATTCATTTTTGTTCTAAGTTCTAACAAAAATCGAATATGTCGGCAGGGTCGCAACATTCCCTTTTCTATTCCCCTAGTTCAAAGCATTTCTTTTTGTCATGTTAGTGCCTAGGCCCTAGTGGTGCTATTCTTTTAGTAGTATATTAGAATACAAAATTATTATAAAGATTCAGTAATATTAAATATCTTGGTTTATAATTCTCAACAACTCACTTGAGATGTATGCTTTAAAAAAAAAAATCTCTTCGTATATATGGAATTATCATTTTAATTGCATATTTTGTAAATATTTTACAACCAGTAGTAAATGTCTTTGCTTTATTGCTTATGTCGTTTGTATAATCGGTAACTTTTACTAAACTATGCATCAATGATTTACGTGTAATCTTCTCTTTCTCTATTAAAATTTAACATCAATAATAATGAATACATGAACATTCTACTACAATATTTAAACTCGACACTAAAATACAAAATGTACACATGAAAATCAAGCAATTACATACAAAACCTTGTCTAACAACATTAAATTTGTTAGCACGAATATAGAAACATCAATCAAATTAAAAGTTCATAATTGAAATTAATAAGACCTAGCCCTTTTTTCTTCTACCAAAGCCCCTTGTGTCGAATGATAAAAAAATTTACCTAAAAACTTAGGGAAACGTTTTACTTTAATTCGATGTCAACGAGCAATATCCGATCTTGCGTTGTAACCAAGTTGTTGCTCTATCTCCCAACTCAACTTTGGCGCAACCTCGTTATGTTTTGGGACGTATTCCTACGTCAAAGAGCAGAAATTTACTTATATTAATTGAGAAAACTTAAAATAAATAGGCGTTTTAAAAAAGTTTTCGGTTTTTGAGGGGTGAAATTGTAACTACATGACTTTATTGTAAATTAGGTTGAGATTGTTTTATCAATCACTATAGTTTGTGATGCTCAAGAGACATTATTTTCATTATTAGTATAGTGTGGGAGCCATGGAAGCAGATGGGGCAGAGAAATCAAGAAAATGTTGTACCTCAAGCTTGGACATTAGTTCCTGGGCAGTTTGGGCAGACACAATAATGTGACGGGCAGAAGGTGCAATAAAACCCTCATCCACAGCCTTGTCTATGAAACACAACAAAGAATTGTAGTACCCATCCACGTTTAGCAAACCCACCTGTAAATTAGAGAAAAAAAATTAGCTCATTTTCTTTTGTTGGTATATTTTTAAAATTATCATTTCTCATGTCGTATTGTATCAAATACTTATGTTAAATATTGTATCCGACACTCCTCACATAAATAATTTAAAAAAATATATTTATATAACTCATTCGTATAATATTGTGTTCGTGTTACTGTATATGTATCAGTGCATTATGGATTTTATTTTATTTTATTTTATTTGTTTGAGTTTGGTGAATTTAAAAATTATTCGATTATTAATTAAGAAGGTGTAAATGTAAAATAAATTAACATTAAATTTACCGGCTTGTCATGGATGCCTAGTTGAGCCCAAGTGATGACCTCCAATAGTTCCTCCAATGTACCATACCCACCTGCACAATTTCAATATTAGTTATTAACCACAAATTAAGTTGGCACTATATTATTGGAGCCTACTCTGCCAAATTTCACACTACATTTTTCCATTTTTGTTTTCTTGTTTGATGAAAACCGTTGATTAGAAAATTTAAAATAATTTCATAAAAACTATACTTAAAATTACATTTTCAAATTTTTAATATTTAGTTAAAGATGAATGAATCTCTTCTACTCGACTATACGTTTTTAGTTATATCCGAATATTTAAACAATAGATCTTAACTCGCATTAACAACTTTAGCGGGAAGAAATTCGAGCAAGTTGGACCTATAATGTCTCCAAATGAGGTTAGGTCAAAACTATGTTACATTTACTTCATTGTTACTTTACATTATAAGAAAAACGATCATCTTGAAATGACAATAAATAGTAAATTTCTTGACTAGAAAGTTACCTGGTAAGGCTATAAAAGCATCAGCCTGCCTTGCCATCTCTGCTTTCCTTTGGTGCATACCTGAAACTGCTCTCACTTCTCCAACAGGCTCCCCTGTTATCTGAAATTACACGTACACCCCCTCTTAGCTTATGGAATTCCAACAAATTATATCTTATGAAGTATTACTATGATTCAAATTCACATAAACATATGCATAATGTTGGTTATCTCTGAAAAATTCCCAAGAAAATTACCTCTCTGGGCATTAGGGTTGTAGGTATCACCCTGCACAAATGAAAATCAATTCTGTCATAAGTTATGTTGAAGATATTTTTGTCTTTATATGGGATCTCTCCTCACATAATTTTTTATGTCCACGAGATTCGAATTCAAAATCTTGTTTAAGTAAACTCAGTTCTTTATCCACCAGAACCAACTGTCGTTTGCTTACATTTATATAATATTCTTGAAAATGCAAAAATAAATTACCCTAACACGTGGCGACCACCATTATATACAGCTTGAGAAACAAGACCCATCAATCCAATGCTCCCACCTCCATAAACCAAGTCGATGTTCCTTTCAACCTGTCCAATAATAATGGTATTTCTTTTTTTAAATTCTTGCAATAATTTATAAGCTCGTTTCTTGCATTAACACGCAATACTATTCAACATGAACCTCATATTATAACATCAAACTCCAAATAAGAAAAATTTCACGTTAATCTCGCAGATCCTATCAATCCCCTGTTTTATCCCCACGATCAATACAATTCCAAACCATAAAAAAATCAATCTTTCTTCCAACCCAGAAAACAAGAAGTTGATTAGTGCCAAAAATGATGACAAATTTGAACTTTTCCCGGATAAAAATGCAATCTTTTTTCACATTTGTCGAATCCCCTAATTCTTGCTCATGCAAGTAGTTAAAGAAGCAATCATATCCCAACTATCCAAACCCAAAACCCAGATAGATTCATATTAATTACACATAATTAGAGGTTTTTACAGAGTGATTACTTCATAAGATGCATTAATTTACCAGTTGTTTTCCCAGCTGAACTGCTGCAAGCTGATAGCTTGGATTCTTGCCAGGACTGCTGCCACAGAAAACACAAATCCTCTTGAATCTTGATGCTTTCGTGGGCTGCTGAAGGCTATTTTCCATTGCAACAACAATATTTTTAAAAATTTTGTTAATTTTTTCGAGAGATTTTCTTTGTTTAATCACAAAAAAGGGATTAAGTGGGAAGGAACTAAGCTAGTTGTGTTGGGGAATTGGGAGGAAAATGTGTAGAAAGGAATGAAGAGATTGGTCCTCTTTTATATCCAAATAGCCATTGGACATGCCAACCCCACTTCTACACTTGTCACTATTTACATAATTAAGTAATATTGAATTGTTTTGGTTTTTGAAAAATTGGTGTCATTTTCAATCTAAAGTCTATGACCCCAGGACAGTGGTTTGCCTGCGTCATATTTCCTTTTATGGGCTTTCTCTTGTTTTTCAGTTTTTTCCAAGCTTGATTTGCTGTATGACCCCATCTGTCTTTTCTTATCTCCATGACATATTGAAGAGTAAATTTAGTGGGAGCCTGTTCGATCAAATCAGTTTAACGAGAACATACATATTGAGATATTATTGGATATTTTGGGATGTCTATATCGAGATGATAATCAATTTTGGGAATTATGCAAGTGTTTTTATGAATTTTGATTCCAATCAGATCGAATCATCGTTAAAAATATAAAATTTTTCTATCAATAATAGTTATATATTCTAAAATTGGATATAAAGTGCAAAACTACGTCAATTCGTTTCGTAGTATTTTTCTCCTATCATCAATAATAAAAGAAAAACATGATGCTCAATATAATTGAAAATAAATATTGATTCAAGTGGTTAAAAAGTTACAATAATTAGGGTTATGTGTTTTCTTAAAATAATGCTTAATATAACTAGTGCTACTTAATTAAAGAAAAACTTGGATTACCACATAATCACATGAGATTTACAATAACCATCATTTCTGAATTATTAGGAGGGGAAAATAATGAATAATGGTGAATGGGCCCGACCGAGCAACGTGGGATCTGTCTGCCGACGGCGCCGTATTGAGGAGGGGCACGTGCGGTTGACCACAAGGCCACACCATTGATGGGCTAAACTCCAGGCAATTACCCTTCGCAATGGCAATACATTCACACACGAATTCAGACCTAATTTCTCCTCTTATTGTATTGCTTAGAGCACCAAGTCTCTCTCACACTTCCACCATGTAACATAATTGGATAATTCTCATAATGTTGTAGTTCTTTTAATCGTTTTGAACATAAATATTGATGCATATATATAATCATCATGTTATATAGTCATAGTACGGTATGAAACAAGAAATTACGAAGGAATTGATATTTCATGTCCAAATCTTTAGTTTTTGTTTTCATATTGTGTTCATATGCTTCTTAAACTGATGTACGCAGAATGTGCGTAACTCCGAAGTGGAATCAATAAAAGAAAAGATACGAAATATCCATTTTCCCCTATGTGTCCTTCAGCCTTGGGGCCTCTCTCCTATGACTTGACATGGTTCATTTCCTTGAATCAACCGAAAGGCGAGGAATCTTCCTTCCTTCCAAGTCCATGTGGAAGTCCCATTGGATATCTCCCAAAGAGAGAGAATCATGAAAAGGGAAAAAGGAAGGACATTACGGAGCGTATATGCCTTGTTTCATGGCCGGGACCAAGCAGAATCTGATCAGTAATGAAATACACAAAAAAAAAATTGAATAAAAGATTTTTTTTTTGGAAAATAAAAGAGTTGCTACAAGCTTTTTTGCCCAATTTCGACATTCCATTGCAAAGAAGCGTCGTACTTATAGCTACGCTTATCGACATGGAACACACACATATATATGTATATATATTCGGTACTACTCATTGGGTACTCCAACTCTAAGTAAAGTGCATAATGAATCAATAAATAAAACATTATTGTTTGACAAAAGATCCCCAATGTGGAACCTTTTGTGCATGATATATGCATGTGACGACCTTAAAAACAAAATAGGTCCATGTACATGTAATATAAGTTGTATTTGGACCACCCAAGAAGCTTAAAGGATAAAACCATGCCCAAAAAGGAGATGCATTTTTATGCAGCAATAACACATTATGCACACATACACATTAATTCCACAAACATTTGTAAGTTTCCAGGTGGCTTGGATTAAAGTTGTTGTTAGTGCCTCAACTTGTGCTATTGGAACAACGACTAATCATTGACATATACCCTTTATTAATCATAATTAATTAACAAAGTGGAACTTGTGTTTATAATTGCAAAATTTTCAATTAATTATTAATTAATTAAACACCACTATCAATCTTTTATGGAGAGGGAAGGTGGATGTGGCATGCATCTTAATCATTTTTAAACATAATTCTCGTGATTAGAGTATAATTAATTAAATTTGGACCATTTCTAAGTAGTTTCTTGGTATCCAACAAGATATATTCTATTTAATATTCTTTGGCGTCAAACGTACTTTGTGTAATAAAGTCGAGTACACAAGAGTGTTCAAGTAATACTTTGCTTCTTCGATTTTCACTTTCTAACCGGGGTGAGGATGAGTAGGTGCTGACTAGGGCTACCATTGGGGGAATTTTTTATAGGATTTCAAAGGAATTTCTAGGCCATGAAGAAGTTTGTACCTATATATATGGATATTATAATTTGTGATTATAATAAAAACACGATAAGATACGAATAAAATTTTATTTAAATTTTTTTTGTAATAAGTGTTTGACATAATATTTGATACAACTTAAAATAATAAAATAATATTTTTAAAGTGTTTTTGAATTGGAGCGATTAAATAAGATACTATAAAACTCTAATAACATTTAATTGATCATAATATTAGTTAAAGCAGTATAACATTTCTATCTACTTTTTTTTTATTGGATTATGTTTGGTTAAACTAATATAACAATTGTTGGGATCTAACAATCTAGCTCAAGTTTCAGCCAAACACATGTGTAAAATTAATCATAAGTCTCGATGCAAATGAACCAAGGAAGCAGATTAGTCCCAATATAAGTAGTGTCGTACAAGTATGGTAGCGAATATGATACGATAAATCTCGATATTCTATAAATAAAACCTCAAAAATTGACGGCTTGAATGTTTGATCTAATTTCTATTAATTAGCATTTTCGAAACTTTAACTTACTAGATTAAAGTCTTAAGAAAGAGGGGTTAACTTCAGGAATTGGAAAACGCGACAACGGTAAACTGGGAAAATACACCGCAGTCGTTATTTCTCTATGTAATAATGTTATTGTCAATTGTCTTAAAGGTCAATAGCATTTTCACATTGTCGAGTGGAATAATGCCTTGGTATCTTTTATGGTGTTCACATATTATTATTGTATCCTTAATTATCATATAGTCCCTCGTCGACGATGATTTGTTAGATATTACTATAGTCATGGATCCAGAATTTTAAATTAATCAATTAATTTCAATGTGAATAATTTAATTACTTAGTCATATTCATAAAACATGTACTTTAAACTTAAAATTAGTCACCGTCCAGACACACACACACACATATTCATAAAACATGTACTTTAAACTTAAAATAAACTGGTGTGAAACTGTCTCATATTGAACGTAAATTTTATTTATTATCAAGAAATAACATTTCAAATTTAATATTATTTTAGTACTTAATAGTCATAATTACCGACATCAATGCTAGCTTAATAACACAACAAATATTTCACACATTTTGTTATAAACATTACGGAAATGATATTTCTAAAATAAATAGCACTTTTTCACTATATTAATCGATATAATTGGTGGTAATTATTTTTAAATTATATTGTTACTTGTAAACTATATTATTTTGTTGTTTTTTCCTCACGGTGACGTAAGTGGTGAGCTACTGTCTTTATATACTCTTTATATATACCAAACATCTATGGTGAATTTCTAATTTTGTTACCTTTTTTTTAGTATATTGTATTTTTGTTATATTTTTTTGGTGTATTGCAACTTTGGGGTTTTCTGGTTTTGAGAAAAGCGGAATCACTGTGCAAATAGTGATTCCGCTTTTACCAAAAGCG